>JAMPIV010013075.1:397500-472500 GCA_024509875.1 Oreohelix idahoensis
ATAAAAGTTAAATGTTGCGGAAGAAAGTTAACTAGTGCGGAAGAAAGTTAACTAGTGCGTAAACAGGATAACTATTGCGGATACAAGATAACTATTGCGGATACAATTAAATTATAATGATTACAGTTAACTATTGCGGGTAAAAATAAAAACCTCTTTTATGAAACAAGCAAGTGTGACGTCACATTTTTCTAAACACCCCTCCCCTCTATCGTCACACGTCACAAAATTAGGACACCCTCCCCTTACTGCGTGATGCCTTCTGTGGCTTTCCTAAGTCGCTTTTTACAACATGCATGGTAGGGAACAATGTTACTAATCTCTGTTCCCCTTTCAGGCGGCCCCTATAACATAGTTTTTGTTTTGTATAATGGTATGAATGAATGATAGTTAAAAATGTAATCTACGCAAGCCATGTATTCATTTATTAACACAAACAACTACTTATACATATAACTCCATATAAGAACACCATTTTATGTCACATGACTAATAACACAAACAACTACTTATACATATAACTCCATATAAGAACACAATTTTATGTCACATGACTAGTAACACAAACAACTACTTATACATATAACTCCATATAAGAACACCATTTTATGTCACATGACTAGTAACACAAACAACTACTTATACATATAACTCCATATAAGAACACAATTTTATGTCACATGACTAGTAACACAAACAACCACTTATACCTATAACTCCATATAAGAACACCATTTTATGTCACATGACTAGTAACACAAACAACTACTTATACATATAACTCCATATAAGAACACAATTTTATGTCTCATGACTAGTAACAAAACTGTCGCCGATGTCGGGAGTCGGACTTCCAACATTTCAGTAGTCTGAGTCTTAGAATTTTTTGATCGACACCACAACCCTGGTAGACAGTTTTACATGGCATGTTCTGTAATGTACTATGTTTGAATTAGTGTAGTGACTACATGTCCGCACGAGTGCGCACCTATTGTACACAGTCGCGAGTAACTAATTCAAACCAAAAAAAAAAAAATTTTGAACGGATCTTGTAACTTTCCTGTAAAACTACTAAAAATTAACCCAGACAACAGTAAGAGTTTTTTTATATAACGTAAAGAAGAAAATTCGAACATGACATGAGTTTTGTAAGGGCAACAAATATATTAATAATTGCATGGAAAATCTAAGACTGCATGCAAAAATTCATGTCCATACAACAAACAGTTTTGGAGAAAATTGACGCTTTCTGTGGGCACGAATTTCCGAACGGACTATAGTATTTTGCAGACGCACATTTGAGCGCATCTAGGATAATTGTAAGATACATTATTTATGTACGAGAATGCACCAGAATTGAACGGGGGCATGTCGCGTTAGGACGAAGGATTTTTTCGATACATTAAAATAACGTCCTAAAATTTCATGGAGGAGGATCGATAGTTTATTTATGCAGAGAAAAAGGAATCTTTCGTGGTTATCCCAAGTATAGGGAGCCACATATGTATAAGCAGATGTGAAGCATCTTTGCTTTGAGGAAGACGTTCTTGGGCTATATGTTAAGTACCTCTATTTGTGCCAAATATTGGCCAGAAATCGGCCCGTTTAATGTTTTCAACTCTGTCATGTGTTCTCTACTGGCCTTTAACTGCAGAGCTTCAGCCTGACCAACCTAATCGGCTGCTAGTGCGTCCAGTTAACACCTGCTGGAGACACTCGGATATCAAGTATCTACATATATTTCCACAAGCTCAATGCCAAACATAATCTTTATATATCCTCATGTATTTTTGTCGCCGACGAATGAACGCAGAGCTTCCGCTATACACCAGGATAGCGGTTAATGAAGTCGACCATCGTCCTTGTTGAACTGATGTCTGCCATATTCATTATATGCTGAATCGTCGATGTACTTGTTACCTACTACGTTCCAGTTGGATCATGTACTAAATGAGAATAAAGTATTAACGTCCATGTTACGACGAGTCAAGTCTACTTATGTTGCATTCTCAAAGGGTTTTTGTCTAGATGTTACTCAGCCTCACTACCATTGTCAAATAACGGCTCAAACCATTCGCGGTAATCAGCTATTCAGATAGTTTGACCTGTCAACAGAGACCAAAGTGAGGCAGTAACAGTGCTCTTGTAGCGTATTTCAAAAATAGCTAGTTATCTATAACAACTTACCTTGATTATAATTAAACTTAATACGGACGAAACATTAAGCTTCGTTTCCCGCTCCGCTATAAGTGTTCTGGACACAGAAGACCATTGTATTGGAAATGAGGTAAAGCATTCATATGGGCGTGAGATGGCAGGAAAAGCAAACCCGCAACAATTTAGTGCTGAAATCGAATGTGTCGGGCCGAAAGGCGCAGATATCGAAGCTCAGCTGTAAACTACGACACAACGTAAGCCTACAAACCGCTTAGAAAAGGCCAGCATGTAAATGTGAGACATGGTCGAGCGAACGCAAACAACAACACATTTCACAATGCGAGCAGATGACGTTATAAATTATTTGACTTTTTATGTTAAGGTAAAAAATAGTTTTTAATGCTCTTGTGGTAATAGCAGTTACTATAGCACGTTTCACTAGCTTTGCCCTCAAACAAATGTAATTATCTGATTAACCGTCAAACGTATTAATGCCATTTTTTGCACACGATGTTATATTGGGTTAGACCCAACAAATATATACTTTATATCTGTGCATCTTGTCCAGTTCCCATAAACGGATGAAATCCTTTGATCTTTGTCGGCATACTAATTATTGTGTATCGAGAAAAGAAATTTTACCACTTCATGCACAGATTCTGTGAATTGATTAGGCATAGGCGTGTCTACTATTACAATAATGTGGCCATCACGTTTGCATATGAATACCTGTTGAAGCTGATTTCTTAAATGATCTGCATGCGAGATACTCCTGACATTGTTTGCCATTGACATTTAATGCGCTACCAAACTGGTCCTTCCTTGATCTATTTATTTCAATAGGTATCACCTCTTTGCGGTTCATAAATATCATAATGGAACGTTGCTCCTCTAATGTGCTTGTAAATAACGGTAAAGTCATCTTTAAAGAAATTAAACTTCATCCGAATCATAATCAGATGTCTCTGAGAAATTGATAATCAATCTCGGCTGAATGAAAGACAAACCATCATTCTTCTAATATTCCTCTTCCTCTTGTAACACATGGTTCTCACATTTCTTTCAGTAATCCCTGGCTGTATTGGACATGGCGGCTTTTATAAGTATTTCAACATCTTTTAATTTGAACGTTCTTTTTTCTGTTGCTACCTGTTCCTTAATTTTAGCCTATACTAGTTCTATTGGGTTTAAGTGAGAATGGTAAGGAGGCAATCTTAAACATCTGTGACCATGTTCATGGATTGCCTTGTTGTTACGCACAAATAATTACTTTTTTTCCAAAGTCTTTGTATGATCGTTTTTCGTATGTATGATCATTATTTGACTGAAATGCATGTTATATATATTTTATGGTCAAAGGGACAGAATCCGATATATCGATACTGCTATTTTTTATGAGTTTACCTCCTCTTGTATAGAGACACGTTCGGTCTATAATGTCTTGAACGAAGCGTGACCATATCTCCTTATTTGGTAGTATCAGTCAACTGTTGTAGATGTTTGAAACCTTTCTTAACGCTTCTGTTCATGTCCATAAAAGGCGCGACTGTGTAAGACTTTTATCTCGAATGTTCTTAGAATCGTCTTATTGTGAACAGCGACTCAGAGATTGTCACTCTGCGCATGTCTCGACTTGGTTGTCGTTTGTTGTTCCGCCCAGGTCGGGGAGTTGAGAAATGGACTGATTAGCGAGCGGACGCGACGGCGTCTTGTGATTCTCTGAGGGAAATACATTGTCTTTGTGAGTTAGTTAGCTAACTAGACTATTTCCCCGTATTATTCAAGCCTGCCTGGAGGCATATGTTCATGGTTGATTTTCCGAAATAAGGTAATTCCTCTTGTATCGAACTTTAGGCTATCATCTAGAGGTTCGTCATTTTGTCGCCTTTTTGCTCGCCTGTGTGATTCAAAATGGAGAGGTACTTTGACTAGGATTAAGTCACCGGTATCTTTATACCTGAACTAGTTATATATCTATGGGTCGCTCTAGACCAACAAGACTATTGTCTGTGTTCCAGGATTCGTTATATCAGAGATCACGTCCAAGTCAGATGGTTAGACTTAGGAAGGTTATAAAGGTCGAGCTGACCTGTAATCCATGTATGCTACTCACGTGCAGACAGTAAACGGACGTATTGTATACATCTGATCTGCTAGCATCAGGAAGGAATAATTATTATTGTCTATGAACATTAAGGATCTGCAGCTGACCACGGTTGCAGAAGTTATATGTATTATTTATCAAGCTTCGCTATGATATTTGTTTTCCATACAACTATTGAGTATTGACTTCTACATGACTGTCAGTTAACATGAGTTTGAATGCTGCATTCGTTATACTATGCTGATGATAACATAAGTATCATGACTGTTTTGTGGCGTGCAATAAATGGTATAAACCTAAAGCGAAGTTACCATTTTATGACTCTACACGTCATGTTGCCTGTGGTGTACCCTGTGAACTGTTCTACTGCAACACACACAGCAACAATCTAAACCAGATAAGACACCCACATCTTGCATTGTAATACCTGGTGTCGATAGAGGTGGTAGTTTGACGGCATCCTAATTCCACCCTTATCAATTCATGGTGGCCAATAGTTGGTTTATTCTGGTACCAACTCTCAAGGGGGTCAACAAACCCAGACATCATCAGCAGACTACAAGACAACATTGCAGTTGCTATTCATCACCTTTGATGAAATTTTTTTGAAAGACGCAGCAGTACTGACAGTTGTTGATATTTTGAAACTACCCGGCGCTGCTCGGCGGTATTGAAGTTTGTCTACAAATAGAAGGACAAGTACCGAGCGAATGGATTTCCTGATCTGTTGAGAAGAAGGACAAGTGCCGTAACAACTGTTCCGGTCTCAGAATTACTGTTGCAGATTCAGAAGGTCAAGTTCAGAAGCTGTTTCCTGTCAGAAGCTGTTTCCTGTTAGAAGCTCATTTCCTTCGTCATGGCAGTTTACGAGAGCAGATATGGATCAACGTTGGATCATTGTCCTAAGAATGCTGATCACATCCTGTTCTGACCTGTGCTGACGTTGTGGATACATAGAAGTTAAGTGGCCTGTTTTGTTTGTGAACTGTGCCCTTATGTTCTAACTGAGCCTTCTGTCTATCACATTTTTCGCACTCTTTATATGTTTACATGTTATATGTTATTTGGATTTGTATTTATATGTTTATATTTCTGCGGGTTTTCTCGGTTGGGCGGTGTCTTTCAGTAGATGATACCACGTCACAGAGGTTCTACTGTTAGCGTTTTCGTTAGGGACTGTGCGAATTTCCTACTGTGAAATTTGCTAGCGACAATCGTTGCTATATCTGTTTAGTTGTGACGAGTTGTGCTTTATTTTCGTTTTTTGTATATTTTTTTTTGTTTCTCTCTTTCTTTCTGTTTTTTAGTTTCGATTTCAATTGTTTGTATTTGTAGGTCTCCTCTTTTCTATTATTCAGTTCTTCACGTAAATTTTTGTGTATATACTGTAGCGTCATTTGTTTGTCATATCTTCGCATTCTGTCATCATATTCTTTTTAGTTTCGCTGTTTATTTATTTGACTTATGCGAATGTTTTCGTATTGTTTGATCTTTGTTATTGTTTACATTGACTCTGATCTTTGTTATTGTTTACATTGACGTTGATCTTTGTTATTGTTTACATTGACTCTGATCTTTGTTATTGTTTACATTGACTTTGATCTTTGTTTTGTTTACATTGTTGGTACTTTGTTATTGTTTACATTGTCTTGTTATTGTTTGCATAGTTCTTGCATAGTTAGCTTTCACTATTGTTACATATATGCTCATGCACTATTGATCTATAGTGCACTTATCATAACTAGCTGGTGGTTTTTTCCTTATGCACTATTGTAGTGCAGTTATGATAAATAACTGATGGTTATGCACTGATTTGGGTAGTGCACTGATAATTAAGAGGTGACTTGTGATATTATTGTACAACTGATAATACAAATTGGTGTCAAGTCTTGTTTCCCACAGAGATTGGAGTAAACATAGTAATTATACAAGCACTTTATTAAGTCTTGTTGCTATTAAGATTGAAATAAGATAATTAATTATTTCAGGTTCTGTACTCACATTTTAGACATCATGTCTACATTTGAGTACTTTATTGAGCAGGGTAAAGCCCTTGGGAAGACAGGTGATAAATTAGAAGAATTTGCGACTGTTCAATATGCCAAGGCATTGAAGTCGGAGGAAAAGAAAATGAAAGAACTAACTGAACAAAAGAGAATAGATGCTGAAAATTTAAAACTGCAGATGCAGGTAGATGAAAAGAGATTACAAATGGAAATGGAAAAACAAAAAAGAGAAGCAGAATCTCAGGAGAAGAGACTTCAGGCTGAGCTTGAAAATAAGAGACTTGAAAAAGAAGCTGAAAATAAGAGACTTGAAAAAGAAGCTGAAAATAAGAGACTTGAAAAAGAAGCTGAAAATAAGAGACTTGAAATAGAGGCTGAAAATAAAAGATTAGAAAAACAGGCTGAGGCTGAAGAAAGAAGGTTACAAAGAGAGTCTGATGAGAGAAAAGCAAAAATGGAACATGAAGAAAAACTCTTAGCTTTGGAGTTAGAAAAGTTGAAATTATCTAGTAATGCTAATGATGCTAATAAGGTATCATCTGCTAATAAGTCTAATGCTGTTGATTTCAAGCTTAATTTACCAGCATTCAATGCTTCAATTGATGATATAACATTTTATCTAGATAGATTTGAAAGTGCATGTAAGGTGCATAATATAGATAAAACATTATATGTTTATCATCTGTCCAAGATACTTAGAGGTGATGCTTTGACTTTGTTGGGTATGGTAGATGTGCCTGACAAGAACAACTATGAGGTTGTCAGGGCGGCATTGTTAAAGAAGTACCAACTTAACGAAGACGGATATCGTCTTAAATTTAAAAACATGTTACCAGAAACTGGAGTTGAATTCTCAGAATTCATCTCAGGCATACGTCTTACTTTTTTACGATGGGTTGAGCTTTCTAAGACAGAAAGTACATTTGAAGCCCTCATGGACTTACTTCTTAGAGACAAGGTTATGTCTTCTGTTAATGAAGCTTTTCTTTCTTTTCTTCATGAGCGTAAGCCTAAAAATATAAAAGAAATGGAAGAATACTGTAGCCAGTATGTTACTGCACATCCTCACATAACCATTAGCAACTCTAAGGTAAAAGAAGGTCTGCCAGTTGCTTCGGCAGCACCTTATGGCCCGAATTTTATGCGTAAATTTCAGGGTAGCCAGCAAAATTTCAATAAAAAGAGTAACCGTAATTATGCCCAGAACCATGGTAATCAATTTCAGGGAGATTCTTCTTCCCAGAACTGGAGACAACCTAATATTACACGGTATTCTATTCCCGGTAACTTTAGAAATTTTCATAAAGGTAATCGGTATAGAGGAAAATATTTTTTGCAGAGACCTCAATACCAAGATAATAGAGGTTCTCAACAGCATAGAGATGGTAATGACAGTTATGGAAACTGGAACGCAAACCAGGATAAAAATTACAGTAGGGACTTTAATGATAATTGCAGAGGCAATAATGGTCGCGGTAGATCGCAACAGAAGAGAAAAAGATATCAACAGACAAACTCTGTTCAACAAGAATCTCAGGGAGCAGATAAACAGGTTAATAATGATAAAGACCATAATGCTATCGGATGCTCATCTTTTGACTTTGGTAGGGCAAATAAATGTATCCAATGCAGTACTTTATTTGATCCGAAAACCATTAGTACTCTAAGCTGTGGTCATCCTTTGCCCGCTCTTCCTGCTAATGTTGCTCATGATGGGAGAGGTTCTCTTATATTACATAAGGGGCTTGTAAATAGTAATCCAGTCTCGGTGTTGTTTGATTCTGGATGTACTACTGTCGGGGTTAGGCAATCTCTTGTAGATCCATTCTGTGCTACAGGAAAGGTCATCAAATGTGTCACATTTGGTGGCACGTTGGAAAAATATCCTACTGCCATAATACATATTGCTACTCCTTTCTTCACGGGAGAGGTCCACGCGTGTCTACTTCCAAACCCTATTGCGGACCTTATTATTGGTCGTATTCACGGAGTTAGGGAATGTACCCCACAGCAGATTGCTGTTTGGGAAGAGCAAAACATTGAAGCTACCAATACGGTGGTCACAAGAGCACATGCTCTGGATCCACCTCAAACTTCATTAACTAATAATGATGAAGTAAATGAACAAAATAGTCACTTGACTATTACACGTGACTCATTTATCAAATTGCAAGAAGAAGATCCGTCGTTACAAAAATTCTTCATTCTAGCAAAAAAAGGTGATCCTAATCAAAATACTAATAGAAAATCTTGGATTTCTATGAAGAACGGCGTACTTGTACGTATGGTACAAGACTCGACTACATCCACTCATTCACAAATTCTTGTGCCTAAGAGCATGAGGGTGCAAATATTGCAACATGCTCATGACTCGCAATGTGCTGGACATATGGGTTTTTCCCGTACAAAGTCGAGAGTTCTTGCGGCTTTCTTTTGGCCATTTGTGAGCAAGGACATACGAATGTACTGTCGCTCTTGCAAAGTATGTCAGGAGGTCAAATCTAAAGGACCACGACATGCTGCGCCTATTCAGGCTGCTGACATTCCAATTCGCCCTTTTCAAAAAATGGCAATAGATATTATCGGTCCTTTTAGAATTAAGTCGGCTAGAGGGCATCAATTTATTCTTACATGTGTCGATATGTGCACACGTTGGCCAGAGGCAATACCTCTCAAGAGCATCTCAACTGCTGATATCGCAGACGCTCTTTGGCTGATATTTTCTCGCTTGGGTTTTCCCGGAGAAATATTGTCAGACCATGGCACTCAACTGATATCAGACACTATGTCACAGGTAATGTCTATGCTACATATAAAAAGGTCTCTCAGCAGTATCTATCACCCAATGTCTAATGGGTTGGTCGAACGTTTAAATAGGACTCTAAAAACTTTACTGGGTAAAATAACTGAGGATCATCCTCAGGATTGGGACAGGGTCTTACCCGCGGCTCTCTTTGCGTATAGAGAGGTCCCCAATGAACATACGGGGTTTTCCCCTTTTGAACTTGTCTTTGGCGCGCAACCGCGCGGCCCTATGTCTTTACTTCACGATCTAATCACTGCCGATAATATTAGCGATGAGACTCAGTCTTCTTATGAGTACGTCATTGCTCTTAGGAAAAAAATCATTGAGGCATGCAGACTAGCAACTTCGTCTTCCGAATTTGCTAAAGAAAAGGCAAGGCAGTTTGCGAATAAGAATAGATGTCTACGACAACTTTGTCCAGGTGACAAAGCTCTCGTTCTACTTCCTTCAAGGGAGAACAGACTTCTAATTGCATGGAAAGGTCCATATGCAATAGTCTCCAAAATTTCTGATGTCGACTATGTTGTCGATATTGATGGAAAGCATAAAACTTTCCACATAAATATGCTCACGGAATTTCATGAAAGACCAGACTATTTGCAGCCTATTTTCCAGGCAACGGACAATTCTCAAGTACCTCATGGTCAATACTCATCGCTGTCAGTTATACAGGATGAGGAAACTACTTTTTCTGATGTCAATCTTCCTCTTTCTATGGTCCCACTTTATTCTACGGAATCTTGGAAAAACGTGACCGTTTCTCCAAATCTTTCCGCTGAGGAACATCGACAAGTTTCTTCGATGTTGCAAACATTTCAGGATGTTCTTACAGACATCCCGGGACACACACATGTCATTGAACATGACATTGTGCTAACTGATCATAATCCTATCAGAGTCAGACCCTATCCAATACCTATCCATTTCCAGTCTCAAGTCGAAAAAGAATTGGATGAAATGATACGTTTGGAAATCATTGAACCATCCACTTCAGCATACTCTTCGTCTATGGTTATTGTTCGAAAGAAGGATAATAACATTCGCATTTGCGTAGATTATCGCAAATTGAACCAAGTTACGAAGTTCGACGCTGAACCTATGCCTTCATTAGAAGAGCTACTCAATAAACTTTCTAATTCTAGATTCTTTACCAAACTAGATTTGTCTAAAGGTTATTGGCAAGTCCCGCTAACTGAACGTGCCAAACCTTTTACAGCTTTTTCTACACCTAGGGGTTTATTCCAATGGAATTTCATGCCTTTTGGTCTTATGAACGCCCCTGCTACATTCGTACGCATGATGCGGCGAATTCTCGCATATCGTACAGATGTCATAGCATATCTAGATGATATCTGTCTATTCAGTGATTCCTGGGAAGATCACTATTTGGGTTTATACGAATTACTGTCTACTCTTCGCGAGTATAACTTGACTGCAAAACCCTCTAAAGCCTTTATAGGATTTAGTGAGATTTCTTTCCTAGGTCATCGTGTTGGTCATGGTCTTTTAAAGACAGAGGACCACAATGTTTCAAAAATACTTAACATTTCGGTCCCTAAGACAAAGAAACAAGTAAGGAGTCTATTAGGTTTGATCCAATTCTACGGACGATTCATTCCGAATCTGTCCTCCATTATGGCACCGCTTTCTACTTTATTGAAGAAAGGGTCGCCTAATTTGATCCGCTGGTCAAAAGAATGTCAATCCTCATTGGACCAGGTTAAAGACCTATTTTCATCTCCACCTATTCTTAGGTTACCTACTATTGAGAAGACTTTTGTTCTTCGAAGTGACGCCTCGTCAACTGGGATTGGGGCAGCACTAATGCAGGAGTATTCTGATACTCTGCATCCGGTGATGTATATCTCTAGGAAATTAAATGCTGCAGAAAAGAATTACTCGGTTTTAGACCGTGAGTTATTGGCTATGGTATGGTCTATTCTGAAGTTACAAAGATTTCTTCTAGGCGCACATTTCATTGTGGAAACCGACCAGAAAGCGCTTACTGCTATTCAGAGCAAAAACTTGAAGAGCTCGAGGTCCACTCGTTATGCCATAGCTCTTCAACCATTTCATTTCTCGGTTCGAGCTATCCGTGGTTCGGATAATGTAATGGCGGACATTCTGTCCAGATGCCCACACGATTCCACATGATTCTTCTGTCATATATATATTTCCTGATATACAGTCCAATGTTATAATGACATGTTAGTAGATTTTTTTTTCTCACTTTTTTGAGGGGGAATTTATAACATTGTTCCATGTAATTATCTAAGAAGGCTTAGTTAGTGATATACGGGCCAAAAGATCACTCGGCCACATTTAAATAAATTATTTTCAGGATTGTATTGAGAGATTTACCAGTTGTCTTTAAGATTTGTGTTATTGATATTTTCGCAGCACATCATTGAAGATGCGAGATTGTGTCCATTGTGGAACTTTGAGTATATCAAGTCCTGTCCTAGATTGGGAGCGGATGATGTCCACATCTTCTTCTATTGAATGTTTTATGTCAACGAAGATCAACACATGTATTACTTATTAGTTACTGATGCATTACATAATGTAATAAAATAGTGCGGTATATTAATATATTACACCGCTATTTGCAACACATTGTATGATATCATAATAATATATTTGATTTCATATATTGGTATGAGAATAATTTGACTTTTATTATGATGTTGCCAGCATTGTGGTTTGTGTTGGTGGCACCTTCCTGGGATATATACGCGTATACTTAGATAAATTTTTCTCTAAGGACCTGGGATATGATCTCAGTTTTGCTCCAAGTGTTGAGCTATTTTGTTAGGTATATCCGCGCATCATACGTGCGTTAGGAGCCTAGATTTTTCCGGCTCCAGGATTTAAAAAAAAAATGTTTCATTTTTTTTTTCCCGGGAGGGTGCGGTAATGTTACGCACAAATAATTACTTTTTTCCAAAGTCTTTGTATGATCGTTTTTCGTATGTATGATCATTATTTGACTGAAATGCATGTTATATATATTTTATGGTCAAAGGGACAGAATCCGATATATCGATACTGCTATTTTTTATGAGTTTACCTCCTCTTGTATAGAGACACGTTCGGTCTATAATGTCTTGAACGAAGCGTGACCATATCTCCTTATTTGGTAGTATCAGTCAACTGTTGTAGATGTTTGAAACCTTTCTTAACGCTTCTGTTCATGTCCATAAAAGGCGCGACTGTGTAAGACTTTTATCTCGAATGTTCTTAGAATCGTCTTATTGTGAACAGCGACTCAGAGATTGTCACTCTGCGCATGTCTCGACTTGGTTGTCGTTTGTTGTTCCGCCCAGGTCGGGGAGTTGAGAAATGGACTGATTAGCGAGCGGACGCGACTGCGTCTTGTGATTCTCTGAGGGAAATACATTGTCTTTGTGAGTTAGTTAGCTAACTAGACTATTTCCCCGTATTATTCAAGCCTGCCTGGAGGCATATGTTCATGGTTGATTTTCCGAAATAAGGTAATTCCTCTTGTATCGAACTTTAGGCTATCATCTAGAGGTTCGTCATTTTGTCGCCTTTTTGCTCGCCTGTGTGATTCAAAATGGAGAGGTACTTTGACTAGGATTAAGTCACCGGTATCTTTATACCTGAACTAGTTATATATCTATGGGTCGCTCTAGACCAACAAGACTATTGTCTGTGTTCCAGGATTCGTTATATCAGAGATCACGTCCAAGTCAGATGGTTAGACTTAGGAAGGTTATAAAGGTCGAGCTGACCTGTAATCCATGTATGCTACTCACGTGCAGACAGTAAACGGACGTATTGTATACATCTGATCTGCTAGCATCAGGAAGGAATAATTATTATTGTCTATGAACATTAAGGATCTGCAGCGGACCACGGTTGCAGAAGTTATATGTATTATTTATCAAGCTTCGCTATGATATTTGTTTTCCATACAACTATTGAGTATTGACTTCTACATGACTGTCAGTTAACATGAGTTTGAATGCTGCATTCGTTATACTATGCTGATGATAACATAAGTATCATGACTGTTTTGTGGCGTGCAATAAATGGTATAAACCTAAAGCGAAGTTACCATTTTATGACTCTACACGTCATGTTGCCTGTGGTGTACCCTGTGAACTGTTCTACTGCAACACACACAGCAACAATCTAAACCAGATAAGACACCCACATCTTGCATTGTAATACCTGGTGTCGATAGAGGTGGTAGTTTGACGGCATCCTAATTCCACCCTTATCACTTGTCTATGTGAAATATCTTTGTATGCTGTGTCTTTTTTACAATTCCAAGTAATTCAGGCTTCATGGACATTTCGTTGAATGGAATGTTGTTTTTGGTCGGCCAAATCTTTATTACATCTTTAGTACTTGATGAATTAGGAACTTTATCTTCTGGTGCCACAACGTTGTGATATGAAGCATTGTCCATTATCAAACACGACGGTCTATCCAAGGAAGGAAGTACATGATTCACAATCTAATCTTGAAATATCTTGCCATTCATCTCTGTATGATAATCCCTATTCTCTGTAGATTTTGAAACAAATGTGAGTTCAGTATTATTTAGAAACCCATGATGGCTGCTTTCTGCATGTTCAATTATTAGGCGCTGTCCTTTGCTGCTTGGTACTAGTCTCTTAGTTGTCCCATCAGATGATTGCCATTCTCGTTCATTACTGTGGTGCGCATTGATCCAAGTTTCATCTAAATACACAAAATCATAACAATCTCTTCTCATTTTTCTGACCTCGCGTAAATATTTGTTTCTCATTGCAACTATATGAGGCTTCTCACAAATAAGGTTTCTACCACCAACATATTTTCTAAAATTGAATCCCAAACTCCTAATAGTCCTCCATAGCGTAGATTTGGAAATTTCAATGTCATTATTCTTTCTTAATCAAATTTTCAATTTCCTTAAAGTCACTGCCTCATTATTGTGAAACATATTGCAAATTTCTCTGCGGATCAATTCTCTGTCAAAATTATTCACCACTCTTGGCCTATTTTTTGTGTGTAAAACACTGGAATTACAAATTTCAGATGTCGCTATCCAGCGGTGCAATGATCGTTTGCTTATCCCCAAGGCATGAATAGTTCTCTTTTGTGGGTTTGAAATAGAATGATATAGTTTTCCTCCAGTAGCTTCATTGCAGAAATACTTTAAAATCCTATTTGTGATTTGCTGTAATGTCATAACATGTACTCGCAGACTTATTTTTCCTACTTAGCCACACAATACTTTTTGTAGACACGCCACTGATTGATAATGTGTGCGTAAAACCGGAAATAAACTGTTTTATGTTCAAGAAGTGCAATTTCACGCAATTTCAGGCAAAAATCATGCCAATTTCTTGATAAACCAAAAATGTGCAAATGAGGTCGTATAATTTACTGTAGACATTTCAATATGTGTGTGTGTGATGTGTGCTGGCAAGTAGGATTTTATATTATATCGCAAAGAAACAAAAATTGAAACCAATGGCCGCATTTTAATGAAAAATTTAATTCATAGGGTCTATACCATTTCACATTTACACACAAAATTTCACTTATATGCGTTATATATTCGCTGAGATATAGCATTTTGAAGTTGGGCAAAGCTAGTGAAACGTGCTATAAATAATCAATTTACATATGTTTAACATTTTTTTAACTGACGCATATTGATTTTCGTTGGTTAGATCTATATGTCGAAGGTATGTCATCTATCCAGTTTTACTTTATTCATTTTCTTTATTTATACGCTGTCAAGTAGAAAAATAAACGCAATTATCATGTATTATGTCCTTGGATTTACTGGCACATCCATGTCTCAATACATACAATACAGCATTAATTATATTTATGTACGGATTTCCAATGTTGCTGTTATCTTTAAAATGTTAAGTCCTTCCTATCCAAGTTGAGTGCTTCCTACCTAGCAGGCAAGGTTCACTGTACTGTGGGCAGTACCTAGGTACAGCGTCAGCTACCGTCAGTCAGGAGGCACCGTTCAGTCTTCCCTACCGTACAGTTCTTCCTACCTCCTACACCGGTATAGACAGGACTAAGCTTTTGAGCGACACAACAGAATGAACAATTAACGAAAAAAGGTATTAAAAAAACCATCGTAAGGAGTAATACAGTACAGAGCATAGAATAAAACACAATCAAGAAAAATATCTCACTACATGAAAAACGTCCTGGTATAACCAACTGTTCTATGAATATGATAAATGATTGAAAGGGGCGTGCTGCAAAGACAAGAAGCAAACACTTAATTTAAAAAAAAAACTATGTTTTTCAATAAATGTTAGCATCGACAGATTTCTTTTTTTACACCAAAGTCTTACGTCAACGCTTAGTAGTGCCCTTCTTCAATCTCTTGAACATACTGTATTACAAAACGTCTTAGACAAACAAGTATATGACCAATGAACTCATAAATGCCAACATAAATGCATGATAGATAACAGAAACACAGTTATAGATAAAACATAAACTATTACCAGCTTCAGTGTGGCTGTAAAAAATACTTCACTACAGTACTTGTACTAAGTTACAAGTGTTTCTTGAAATATATTAAAACTTTTCTATTATTAAAATCATTCCATTAACGAGGCTGTGCTGTTCTAACACCATAAGTTTATTGGTGACTGTCGTAAATATATTCTGAGAGAAAGAGTCTTAGAAATAGTGGTCCGGTTTAGAGTGTAGAATGATGGTGAACAGCTCAGTGATAGTAATGTAGAGAATAAATAATTGCTTCACAGAGTGCTGGAGGAGAGTAAAGACAGACTTATTTACGACAAATCGTTTCTCTCAATCTACTCTTCAGGCTCTCCTGGTCAAACAATTATTTGCCAGTTTCCAGACACACACCTGCGTTCACACCGATTTGGTGTGGATACAACTATCTTAAACAAATAGGGGAAATTTTGGGCTTTGGGTATTCCAACACAGTAACAATTAAGTTATGTTATTTATTAAAGTTAAAAAAAACAATCACTACAATAATCATGTGTTTACAGCAAAAATTATCATAAGTACAGAAAAATGCAAATAACAAGGTAGGGAGGGGGGTGAAGAAGATTGGTATCGACTAAGCCCGTCCCGCTTATTAGACAAAGATAAACCCAGTCCAAAGATAGATAGTTATCAGGAACATAGGTACGTTAACCTAAAAGTGAAGTTAATTACTCTGAAAGAGGGGTTTCAAAATTAGGTATGGGTGGTAGAAAGAATCCTGTTCTTTCTAATTGTTCTTCCCTATACTAAGCAATTGAAAAGGAGGGGGTTTTAAACAGAGTTAACAAATTATCAACTATCCCACTTAAAGGAACAATGCAGGGTATACAGAAAATTATATTACCAGGTAAGCAAGTTAACAAAATGGTTACAAAAAAAGATTAAATTTCCTGTCATTCATACACGCGCGTGAGGATCCACACTCATATATTCACACACTTACCGATTACAGCATAAGACACTCCAATAGAATTATATAAACAGCAATTACACTCTTGATACATGAAAAGGTCTGGTACTTCCGTGTCCCGCCCCAGATGTTGCGAGGTTTGCTGATAGCAACTATTCTCACTTATCGCCGGACTTGAAGCCTAAGAGTTATTGTGTTTTATTATATAAAAGGAGTCTATGGGATGGCACTGACACAGTTCGACACAGGGGTGAAAATGAAGAGGTCTCTTTAATCTCCCGCTATGGTAAAATTCCTTCAATGCGTGATGATAGTGACTGACTGGTAAGTTTATTAATGCAGTGAGGAAAAACTTTAGCCGTCACAGTTCAGGAAAATATGTACTCTCTCACAGTAGGGCAGTAAATCAAGTATCGCTACTGGCACGGTTCAACTTCCAGTTTATCTTACAGATTTGTAATTTTAATATGATGATTGTTCTTTAAATAGTCTTGGGTAGGCTTTCTTTCATGTAAGTATGATAGCTAGGTCGCATCGAACCGCCACAAGACTAAATTTAAAAATGTTTCATCAATATGTCTGGAAGTTTTTTAAGATGATTTCTTTATTGCTGTGATCGCAAAAGTTACGATCACTCTGTATGAAAGAAAAAGACATGTAATATACCGAAAAATCATATAACATTCTAAAGCGCGATGAATTTCTCGTTAAGACTATCTATAAATATATATATATATTTGCGTATTTAATTATGTATTTAATAAACACTGCGCGAGTTCTAATGGTTAAAACACTCATCTATAAATATAGGACTTAACTAAATTTATTAATTATAAATTCCTTCGCGACTTTAAAAGTTAATTACAGCATTTAAGCATCTATTATCTTTTTTGGAAATAATATAGCAAATATATCATTACATTTACAACTGGAACTATTGAGATGGTTTAATTTAATAGATTTAAATTAACACAAAATCCAGTGAAATAGAATGAATGAACTAGACCACTGATCACTTTACACAATATATATTTTACCGTTTTGCACAGAAATAGAATTCACTGCAATAATATATAAAAATCCAGGGGATAATCTAGCAGGATTTCAAATATAGCTAGTGCTTCTGTAAAGGTCTGGCCAACGAGTGATAAAGTGTATTTCTACGTGGTCTGTATATATCTAACTAAGTTGCAAGATTAGTGGGACATGAGAAAATTGACACCTTTTTAGATCTCAGAACACTTTGGGGGTTCTGACCGCCACACTAAAGAGAGATGCCGCCCCTGGTCTTCGTATCTCCGCTCGCTGCTGCGATCGGTTCTGTGTTTAACGCCGAGATGCGAAATACCTGCAGGAACTTGCGTCGCTCGTTTCAGGGACCACTACTGTCTTTGATCGTGGCGCTAGTCTTTCCTGAAATCCCCCAGTCTGTGTCTTTGATCGTGCTCGCTACTATCTGTTTGATTCTGGCGCCGCCCCCTCTGGGCAAGTTAATGAAAATACTGCATATGATTGCTCAAGAGATGTCCATGGGCGTGATTTAATCTCTCCTTAAATCAATGCGATGACCAGAATGAACGGTAGATAAACTGTCCACATATTAATCAGCAAACATGTGGAACGGTTGCATAGCTAATGAGTCCAGGTGAAAAAAAAATCCCGTTTGACGGAAGGTTACAATATTCGGGGGCACTGATATTATCCAAGGGGTCGCTACGAAGGTCGTTCTATATCATCCAACACTTCAGGTTCATTCAGGGTCGGCTGAGTTCGCCTGTCACAGTGACTCACACCATCTAGAATGATGACACCATTATAAAACCCGGAAAAGGTTTAATTATGGTGATCGGTCTCATACAAAAAGATTATCGTGTTTGTTTTTGTACATGACTATAAGAAGATCTGGAGTGAAGGAACTACCTCGTTGTATAAACAGATGGCTGTAAGAAAGGGATATCAAAGGTCACAGTGTTTTATTTCATTTTATCTTCCTGGATCTTTTAATTCCCATCGTGTGACTTCAGCTTTGCGGCGTCGATAAAGAGAATGTCAGCACAACAGAAAGCACCAATAACATACAAGAAAGGGTCAACACAAAACAACAAAAGAAACAAGAAAGAAGATGTGAACAGAATCAGAACCTGAAGTTCAAAGGTTATTGCTCATGGAATTTACAAATGAGCGAAGTTAAAACGAGACACGAGGAAATATACTGATAAGTTGGCAAAAGATGGATGGTATACAACACCCAAAAAAAGAAATATCAGTTATCTAGTGCAGTATGTTCAAAAGATTCAAGAGGAGCGCTCGATTAGTCTGACAGACTAGTTCTATTATATATATATTCATATATATAGTTTTCCACCTCATTCTTTCCGTTCGTAACGCTCCCAAAAATAGTAACACTCGCCAAAGAAAAGTGCGTAAAGGTTGGTGTGCATGCGCCATGTGAACGGTGTGCATTTTCAGACTTTGTTTAACATCAGATTAAAAACAACTATTTTTCGGTTTTAATACGGGATTAAAAAAAATGGAAGATAATGTTTATTTACATTCTCAAAGTCAGCAATTAAGTGACTTATATATGATGAAGAGATATTGCAAAAAATTGCTTTCAGATATTTCATCGTGTACACGTGTTTGGAGATGTACAAATACTCACACTTAATGTTTACTGACATTTACTGAGGGTCAGTTTGTGCACCATAACTAAGGAGCCTTAGATCTGAATAGAGAAATCGTAACAACACATCCGGGTGAGCTAAAGATGTATTATAGTATCGATCAAATAGTATCGGAAGATTCCAGTGATGTTGTGAACTATACAGCCGAGTTTCTTCATTCGCAAACTCTATGGAACATGATTTATCATTGCACAAAGTCATCGCAGTCTCCTTACTGCGGACGTTGTATCAGAATCAAATAAAGGAGACTTGGCCTCCAGCGATGTGCATTTGCCATCCATCCTGAAGCTGCGCCAATTTCCAATCATTCCAGTATTTGCGAAAAACATCAACAAATCTTACCGGCAAACTTATGACCATGTTGGAATTTTCTTGATTGAGTCAGTTTTCTCTCACGGACATTGCCTTGTCTTGATCAAGAAATCAAAAAAAAAAAAAAAAACATTAAAGTACATATTAAAACAATAACACTAGTCAACAACCAAAATGTACCAGAAATGAAAATAGCTGATCTTAACTAATTTTGGTGTGCTGAAAACGAAAATGACATTAAAAAATGTTGATTGGCTCTAGTTTTCAAGATATATGCTACTACTTTATTTAATTACGGTCAATTTATATATATGACGCAACTGTTGTGGACGATTGCATAATTTTATCTAATGACCAATAAAAAATGTAACTGAAGTTGATGATGCAATCCTACCTATGATTACATCACCTTCTCTGATAAAATTTTGCCATTAGTTAGTGCATTTGTCCTTATCAAAAGTATCGTAGTTAGAAATGCCTAGCACATGTGTGAACAGTGCTAATAATTTCTGTTATATATGTGGTGAGGTGACATTTCTATCACAAAAACGAAATATAACTAAAGTGATTAAGAAGGCGGCAGAATAGGAGATCAAGATAAGAGCTGGGCACCACACATATGCTGCAATACACATGCAGCACATCTTAAAGTGTGGTTGACTGGCAAAAGGCAAGCTATGCTTGCATGGACCCTCCAATTGGGAAAGACATATCAAAGAAGAAAAAATGGACTCTGGAATATCCAAACATCCCCTCTGCAATACGTCCGGTACCACATGGCGATGACCTACCAGTTCCCAAATTGCCAGAATCATTTTCAGCTGCTTCCACTGATGAAGAAGAGGACATTGGTGGTCCTGAACCATCAACCTCAAGCGACCCAGATTTTGAGAAAACTACATCTAAACCACACTAAATAACCCAAGGTGAACTGAATGATCTTGTAAGAGATCTGAATTTACCGAAGAACAAGGCAGAGCTTTTGGGTTCCAGATTGCAACAGTGGAATCTCCTGGCAGAAGATGTTACAATTTCTGTGTACAGGAACCGCCAGAAGCCGCTTATTACATTCTTTTTCAAAGAGGGTGACCATTCTGCGTGCCACAACATTTCTGGTTTAATGGCAGCCCTCAAAATCAATTACATACTGGAAGAGTGGAGGCTTTTCATTGATTCATCCAAGACGAGTCTTAAAGCTGTTTTGTTGAATAATGGTAATGTGTTACCGTCAATTCCAGTTGGTCACGCAGTTCATATGAAAGAAACTTATGAAAACATTAATCAGCTTTTGAAGTGTATAAACTACGATCTTCATCATTGGTCACTTTGCGGTGACTTAAAAGTGGTCGCTCTTTTGCTTGGACTACAGGGTGGATACACCAAGTACTGTTGCTTTCTCTGTGAGTGGGATAGCCGTGCACAAAGTGACCATTACATCAGAAGACATTGGCCAATCAGGCAGTCATGGCAGCCTGGCAGTAAGAACGTTGAGAACCCAGCATTTGTCGACACCAGCAAGATTTTGTTGCCACCCTTGCACATTAAGCTGGGTCTCATGAAAAACTTTGTCAAGGCAATGGAGAAAACAGATGAGGCTTTCAAATACCTCAAGAAAATTTCCAATACTGAGTGAAGCTAAAATAAGAGAGGGAGTATTTGTTGGTCCGCAAATTCGAAAACTTCTTCATGATGACGAGTTTCTTTGCGTGTTGCATGGCAAGGAAAAAGCATCATGGCTAGCATTTAAGTCAGTGGTGGACAATTTTCTTGGAAACAACAGATCTGATAATTACAATGAAATTGTAGAAAATCTCCTTCTGAAGTATAAGAGTCTTGGCTGCAACGTCTTTGAAAATTCATTTTCTGGATTTTCATCTGGATTTCTTTACGTCAAAATGTGGAGCGGTCAGTGATGAGCATGGTGAATGATTTCACCAGGACATTGCTGCTATGAAGACAAGGTATCAAGGCAATTGGAGCCCTTCAATGCTTGCTGATTACTGTTGGACTGTGACAAGAGACACCTCATCGATTGACTACAAGAAGCAAGCAAAGAGTTCGAACAGCGACTGAATAATGACGGAATGGGTTCAAATGTGCCTTTTTAAAACATGATATATGAACTTTAAATAATGTTTTTATTTTTTCTATCATTTTATGTTGAAATATCAATTAATTGAGTATGTAACCACAATTTTTATAATGCTAAAGTAGAAAGACTAGTTGTTCACCCCAGAGAATTAAACAAGCATACATTATTTGTATTACTGTAATGTAAATTCATCATTTAAAAAAAAAACCAGAGCCAATTGGTGAATTTCATTATGATATTTGAAATCAGCATGTCAAAATCAATAAGAAATGGTATATTTAATTTCTGGTACAAATAACTTTTGAAAATTTGTTGACTAGTGTAATCAAGGTTCTCTTCTGATGGACAATCGGATGTTCACACCTAACATAATTTGTCCACAAGTATTTGAATAAATAAAATTGCCGTTAAGTATTGTTGCTTTTAAGTTTAAAGAGAGAGAAAGAGAGAGAATTTGTGTATGCGCGTACAACTTGTGTTGTATCATTTTATAATTAACAGTGATCAACGTGTCGTTTCTTGCTTATGTTTGATGTGTAAAACTGTGTAAAAACATTTAGTGCATTCGATTTGCCGTTTTAAAACTTGATTAAAAGTAGGTACCCAAACTGAAATGGATAGATTTATTACAAGACAACGTATCAAAGAAAATAGTAACAATGACAGCGTGGCTAATATTTGTAGTAATGAAAACATCAGTTTGGACGAGGTCAAGCCAACACCAAGTAAGATTTCTCAATCTGAAGTTCGTAGACAGCACATGGACAGCTATTTAATTCTAAGATTTTCTTGGTCTGGAAAGAAAGATTGTACTCAGTCATTATGTGTTGTGTGCAGTGACAAACTTTCGAACAAAGCCATGGCTCCTAGCAAATTGAAATGACATTTGACCACTAAACATGCACATCTCGGGAATAAAGATTTGAATTAAACAACAAATAAAACAAGTATGCTATTTTGAACAAAGAGTTAAAGTATCTGATGAAGTTCAAACAACTTCTTGTCATGTAGCCGAAATCATAGCACAGCTAATGAAATCATATACTAAAATATATAACTGCTCTAAGTGACGTATTTTCTATTATTAGAACAAGTAGTAAGAAACGCGTCAAAATTGATGGGTTTTTAATTATAGTGTGCTCTGTCTGTGACATGTCCTAATGACGTCACTATTTCTACTGTGGTCATTTTATTACAGGTCACCATCATCACATCTTTGTAGTAAACAATTATATGGATGCATTAAATATGAAGCTAAATGATCATAAATGACATGTACAGAAGTTATATTGATCTAATTTACCGGAAATGACTACTTAACTAATAGTTTTTTTTTATGACAACATTTCTCGTAAATGTTCGTATATCTTTTTTAAAATCTTTCCCTGTTAGACTGTGTCCTGGATATATACTTTAAGATTGGTTGGGTTTCTTCCTCTCGTGAGCGCTACATAAAGTTAGCCATGAGCAAAGACTGGTTCTGGTAGGTATACACCTACATGATCAAACGATTGTCCCTGCGCTTTATTGATTGTCATGGCAAAAGTAAAAATGACAGGAAAATGACGACGTCTCAAGATAAAAGTAAGGGCGGTATCGCTTGGCTCTAACGTGAGCTTTTCCTACATGTTTACAAATTGTCTATACCCACTTTCGTGTGTTAGGACTAAAGAACTCTCTTTCGTACTTCCTCTGACACAGAGTTGTTGCATACAATACATTTACTTTTATAGAACGCTGCTTTCATCTGATAGAACGCTGTATTTGCCTCTTATAATACATTTGACTTATAAGAAATGAAGTTCATTGAAAATTAAATAAATACCAATTATAACCAATCAGAGGTTTAATGGGATATTTTTCCATCATGAAATCAAACAAACAAAGAATATTCTACGCTACACTAATGAGATGCATCATCTGCGCAATGTTATTAATATACCCAAGTATTTGAATCAATTGACCTGTTTTAAAAACTGTTTCATTTACGTTGATTGTTCATACTGAAGAATATTAGCAAGAAAAGCGCGCAATCTCAAAGGTTGTGCAATTTAGTGCAATAGTTATAAGCGAACCACTTTTACCTAGTTTTCACACTGCAACTTTGATCGGAAAAAGTTAATGATACCTTTTTCAAGGACGTAATTTATTTTTCTATCAAAAAAAAAAAAAAACAAAAAAAAAAAAAAAAATTCAGCGACAAATTAGAAATAATAAAAATAAAATAAATGTAGATTTTTGACATTTTACTACGTGTTTTCTTTTCATTATTTAAAATTCAACAGCAACTTTTGGGGGGAGAAAAGAAACATGCTATATAAGCGTCGTGCAGTTTGTACAAAGGCTAAAAGCACGCGACTTTTATATAATTTCCAGAGTGCAAGAAATAATATTTGTGGACAGGACAGGGCATGACAGGACACTTTTATAGAACTATATATAGTTTGTGATGTTTGGTAGTGCAATGGAAATCGAAATTACCAAAATTCTGTTGTCTAATGATACGATTAGAAGAAGGATAATCGAGATATATTCTAACATTGAGGGAAATGTTTCAACAGAGCTTTAATAATCAGACTTTGTGCTACAAGATGACGAATCTACAGACATAAGAGGAAAATGTTTCAACACAGCTTTAATAATCAGACTTTGTGCTACAAGATGACGAATCTACAGACATAAGAGGAAAATGTTTCAACACAGCTTTAATAATCAGACTTTGTGCTACAAGATGACGAATCTACAGACATAAGAGGAAAATGTTTCAACACAGCTTTAATAATCAGACTTTGTGCTACAAGATGACGAATCTGCAGACATAAGAGGAAAATGTTTATACAGAGCTTTAATAATCAGACTTTGTGCTACAAGATGACGAATCTACAGACATAAGAGGAAAATGTTTCAACACAGCTTTAATAATCAGACTTTGTGCTACAAGATGACGAATCTACAGACATAAGAGGAAAATGTTTCAACACAGCTTTAATAATCAGACTTTGTGCTACAAGATGACGAATCTACAGACATAAGAGGAAAATGTTTCAACAGAGCTTTAATAATCAGACTTTGTGCTACAAGATGACGAATCTACAGACATAAGAGGAAAATATTTCAACACAGCTTTAATAATCAGACTTTGTGCTACAAGATGACGAATCTACAGACATAAGAGGAAAATGTT
Organism: Oreohelix idahoensis; assembly: GCA_024509875.1. NCBI lineage: Eukaryota > Metazoa > Mollusca > Gastropoda > Stylommatophora > Oreohelicidae > Oreohelix > Oreohelix idahoensis. Next base: position 422,275 of record JAMPIV010013075.1, read on the forward strand.
TCAACAGAGCTTTAATAATCAGACTTTGTGCTACAAGATGACGAATCTACAGACATAAGAGGAAAATGTTTCAACACAGCTTTAATAATCAGACTTTGTGCTACAAGATGACGAATCTACATACATAAGAGGAAAATGTTTCAACAGAGCTTTAATAATCACACTTTGTGCTACAAGATGACGAATCTACAGACATAAGAGGAAAATGTTTCAACAGAGCTTTAATAATCAGACTTTGTGCTACAAGATGACGAATCTACAGACATAAGAGGAAAATGTTTCAACAGAGCTTTAATAATCAGACTTTGTGCTACAAGATGACGAATCTACAGACATAAGAGGAAAATGTTTCAACAGAGTTTTAATAATCAGACTTAGTGCTACAAGATGACGAATCTACAGACATAAGAGGAAAATGTTTCAACAGAGTTTTAATAATCAGACTTTGTGCTACAAGATGACTAATCTACAGACATAAGAGGAAAATGTTTCAATAGAGCTTTAATAATCAGACTTTGTGCTACAAGATGACGAATCTACAGACATAAGAGGCAATTCAATTTGTATGCTGCAAAGAACTTATAGATCCCACGAGAGGTCAAGAATCTTCAACTCAAATTTCAAGTCAGTCCTATTGTATGGCTCTGAGACATGGAGTGCAACAAAACTTACTAAAAAGTGTCACAGTGCCGGTGTGTTGATTAAGACTGGTCCAAGAAGGCACCAATTAATCTAATGTCACCGTGGTTGTGAACTCCTAGGACTGGTTGCGGTACCAATTAAACTAAATGTCACAGTGCAGGTTCTTCTTTTAAAGTAAACTAGGTGACTGGGGCAGGCCTAGTTGTCTACCTTCTGTTTGTCAATTTGATCCATTGACCTATCTTCCAAGTAAGAGTATATCTTAATACTGGCCCTCACCGCCAGAGTTATTGATTCCTGGATAATATTTTCTCAAACTTCCAACCTAAACTCGTTCCATCCCTTCTTATGATGTTACTTAAGTGACAACTTCGTATAGTAGTTATTCCCTTATGTCTATTATCTTGTTTACTCTAGCACTCAACAACCTTTTAGAGAGTTAACCCAACTTGAGAAGTATTCCATCAAAACAAGTGGTTTATTTACATCAAAAATTCCATCATAACAGGAGGCATATGGTACAAATTCCAGGTACAAACATTTCCTAACTGCCTCTTGTATGTCCCATTCCTTCTGGGCACATTCACATACCTATATATATAGTTATAGCTCTCTGCCTGAGAACATATTCAGGTATGGTTTATACATATTTTCTTCCCTTAAGGCTTTTCTATTTATTCTGGCTTCTCCCAAGCCTTTCATCAACTCTTTCCTGAGTTTTTTTCTTTCATCTACTAATCCGGTCAATTTGACTCGATTTAATCAAATACCATCATCTTAATATTCATATATGCAAATCAATACATTGGGTACACCTGTTGCGGTATCCTCATACTTATACCTGCTAGAGAGCGCATGTTTCATCCTGTAAATACAATCAGCCTTCAATTGCTTACTCATCTTACTTGTAGCAGACGATGTTGCAAAGTTCATTATACAATAGCCCAGCACGGCTATTAAATCCCTGTTCTCCTGTAAAATCTTCTCAGCTCACTTAATTAGTCTCAGTTTATTCACCTCATAGTCAATTTTGTAGCTTCAGCTTCGTTTCTCATTATTCTGCGCTCACTTAGTTGTAAGCGTCGTTAACCTTGTAATACTTTATTTCAACTTCTGAAATCATTCTATTCAATGTCTATCAAAAGTTATGAGTCAAAGGACCTACTTACTTTGGTTGCACAGAATCCTCACAACACTCATATTTCTTACTATCACCTCTTATCTCTAAACCTATATTTTAAACACAGTTCTGTCTTTCATAGGTGAATAGATTCTACTACTCTAACTAGGTCTATAGGATTCTTCAGAAGTATTCATTCTGTTTCACACAGAAATGTAACTTGAGCCTGGCAGAAAACACATTCCTGCCACTCTACGTCCTTAACCAGGACAGCTTCCTCCGAAAAATGCGACCGCTCAACAGCGCGTCTAAATGAGTTCTCTTCTATAAAATCATTACTAGCTCATCTGTCCTTGTTTACTGTAAATTCATTGGTTCCTCCTATTCTTCGCTCAGCTGAAATATGTTCACGCGTATCCGCTGAGTAAACAACTCAGTGAAGTGTCATCCGTTGTCCTGATAAACTTTACACGTGCATATTTTTTTTCTCAACTCACTTAATCATATAAGGGAGGTAATTAACCATTGTCTCCCTTTGCATATTTGACTTAACCTTATATTATCTTCTCTAAAGCTTGCTATACAATTCTTATATGTACATTTTCTAAACCATAATTACCAACTCACCAAATCTACTTATGTGTAATTAAGCACTTTCCTCCATTGACTTTAATAATTAGAGTCTTCTCCCTTTGATCAAAGTATTACTTCACTCATATTATCCCCCTTTTAGCAAGACAAATAGTCTTTATTCAAATCCATTCTTATTTCTTAAACCATTTTTTCATACTTTCCCTCTTAACCAAAACCAAATCACCGCTTATAATTCCTGCTTGAGCATTTTATAATGCTCCTAGTAAAGAAAACGGTGACAAAAGCTACCGACTTCTATAAACGTGTGCTTGCGTAGAATAGAAGGACTGAAATGGTATGACATAGTCACAAATGTGGAATTAATGACAAGAACCAGACAAGTGCCAGTGGAACAAGAGTTGAGAAGAATACGCTGGCGATTGATACATTGAGGAGACCTGTTGATAGCATTACAAGGCAGTCCTTGTTCTGGAACTGTCACAAGATGGATTTTGAGGCGACCTCTTTCCTATCTCTCTTTCACTTCGGCATTAATCAGTTACATTTTTGTACTGATTTTATTGCGATTTTTTCCGGGTCGAACCCTATTTGTTTTATCTGCTAGACAGCAGACATTTGGTAGTGTCAAAACTTTTGACACTCCTTGTTGCTGTATACCTCACATTTGCTAGGGGCGGCACAGCTTTGCTGAGATTAAGCGCAGGTAAACCCATATTGGTCTTCTTAGTTTTCGTAAAGATTTGTGTGCTTAAGCGAGAGATTACTCGTCTGTGCAACACATTTGGGACAGACACGTATGACATAATCGCTTTCTGTCCGACTTGCTATGACAAGATTACTTTAGATCGTAATAAGTTGTTACATCTGAAACATACTGCCGTATGAGTTTACAGAAGTGTTGGTGAGTTAGCTTGCCAGGGATCGGATATTTTCATGCCATATACGGAAGACGTAACCCGTAAACTACGTTCCAAATGTTTCTACGTCAGGAATATTTTAAAATCGCCCCCACCAACCAGCATGTTTGAAATAATTGGAAATTTTTCCTAGCTTTACAACAAACAAAGCAGGGGAGGACAGTGAATATAACCTGATGCTTCAATCAGTCAAATTTACTGCAAAGACCGCTTGCTAAGACGACACAACCAGACCTTGCCAGAGTGAAGCCTAGAATTCATAATTTCATTTTATCAGACCGGACCTTTTTATTGGAGTATTTATCATGACTTACAAAATAGCCCAGGAAATCTCTATCATTTTAATACGGAAAACAGGAATATCTCAGGAAACTGGACACATTGAGTCAGAGAGGGAATTAAAGTTATAATTAACGACCCCAAGTACACGTGTAAAAAGGCATCGGTTAGTGCCTTAACTTCCTTCATCTCAGCCTGTCTGTGAACCAGGATTGGCGTAAGTTGTCATTTTACATTCTATATTTTCATTACTAACATGTGAACTAATATGTATATATTGCCGTGTGAATTTTAATATCTGAAAATCGCTAGTGGATGTCAAAGTCTTTTGAGGCTGCCAACCTCAGCGCATAGAATGATGATTTCATGAACCACCACTGCACAAGGAGAACAAAAAAGGATAAAGTAGTCCCAAGTTTCATATGGAGCAGGGAGGAAAAAATGAAATACATTTTAATAAAAATACTTTCAGTTTCAAATCAGTGTAAATGTCGATGTTAACATATTCACTTTAAAATTAATGGAAGTTTCCACCTTTTCAAATCAGTGTAAACCTAAATGAAAACAAATTCAATTTATATTGTGAACACCTTTCAATCAGTGAAAATGTAAATATAAACAAATTATATATGTGCTATTAACCTTTTCATTTAAATGTAAAGTAACTGTAACAGATATTCATTTTAAATGTAAAGAAAGTTTTCTCTTGAAGGATTGAAATTAATTCTCATCCAGGGTACATTCTGAGTAAATGGGATGGTAGAATAGTAGAAAGGGAACGCAATACTATGGAAAGCATTTCGTTTCCATTTTTTTACCACAGTTGTTGGTGGTGGTGCCAGTTGAAGGGTACTATCTCTGGAACAAGAGGGGAACAGTGGTCTAAGCTTTAAGATAAGGGACCAATTTTGTAGACTCTCCCTCAATCTCATGGGAACAAGCTGCACCTTACTCTTTGTGGTGGGTTTAGATGTTACTGAGATAAATATTACTTGTCTACAGAGTGAGGTCAGCTATGCAAGTCACTGAGTCTAATAGTTGATAATGATGTTCTCAGGGTACCTGACTGCTACCACCCTACGACCACAATCTGCGATATATTTTGAGTCTTATTTTAAGTACTGGTGTCGGGTTGTTATCTGGCTAGGTGTCTAGGGTAATGTGAAAAGTAATGTTGAGTTAATGACAACAACCACAACTATAATTCAAAGAAAATTGATCAAACAAATCAGTGGTTAAGTTTAGGATAATAATTTTTACAATTTTAATTTCCTGTACCTCAATTGCTTAGGCACAGGAATGTTTAAAACTCAAATAGAATGGCAATGTATTTACAGTAATTACATTTAAAGACAACTTGTCTGTTAATGATACTATAAAAATGTTTATAACTTAGAATGTCCTGGTGAAGCACTAAATCTTATGACTAGTCACGCTTCTTGGGAACGAATTGTTTCATCATATCTAGAAAAAACTGTTTTAATTCAATAATGGAGAGTTTAACTCTTTCAGTCCCAAGCAAAAAAGTGGGTTGGGCCCAAGCAAAAATGGCCACCCCAGTGCGTTTTTATTGTTGTTATTTGGAAATAATTTTTAAAAATATTCATATGCATAAATAACCAAAAGTAAAAAATGGATGGGTATACTTTAAGAAAATAGCATTTCTGAGTTGTCAAAATTAGAAAACAGCCCTAGAAAAGATCAAGAGATACGAAAGCCAGTATACTGTTGATCGGGCCAAATGGGTCTAGAAGGAAGTACAGTATACTGGCTGTTGGGACTTAAAGAGTTACGTAAGGTGAACTTTCATAAGCCCAAGGATGGTTTGTCTTATCATGAATTCCTTGAGCACTGTGATGTCTTTCTCACAACAGAATATTCCTCACGACAGTGAAGAGTGGATGTTGCTTCAGTACACTTCAGGAATTAGGCAAATAAATACTTTTGCCTCGAACTTTGCAGCTTCAATATTTACTTTTGTGGCACACTGAGTGTTTCAGGATCGAACCCGCATCAATGAATATTTACACAACTAGAAGGTTAACCGGCGATCAATGGTCAAGCTGAGATCACTACTGTTCCAGAACTGCAAAGGCATTGGGTCATACTGCTTTGAGTCTGTTCTTAACCCTCCTGCTGGAATTTTTAATATCAAGTGGCAACTAAGCGTTAGCAAACGTTCGTTATATCCCCCTCTTTAGTTATGCGCATCTAAACCAATCAGATCTGGGTACGCTGATTTGCCTCTTTTCAAAAATACATTTCAAAATTTTGTAAACCCCCCCCCCCCTCCGCCCCCCTCCCCTTTCCCAAGAATGGCAAAGTTGAATGAGGATATCTCTGTTCTGTCTCTCTGTCTTTTCCTACGATATTTCTGTTAATATCTAATCGATTTTAATGAGGAAAGGCAATTAATGACCAGACGACTGTCTGTCATCTAGCTGTTATATTTTTATTTCTCTCCTTATCATAATTTTCATCTTTGCATTTTTCCTCTTCATACTTTTCCTCTACGGTAAGATAATATATCATAATGTGTAATATGATATTCTAATAAACAAGTATTATCATTTTAATTGTCAACTGTCCTTTCTTTCCCTTTTTTATTCAATTACAAGATTTCATCGATGTTTCTTGTGCCACCTTTGCTCTACCCTTCTCAATTTAGGTTACTTAGTTTCAGTATCACACTGCATACGTTAGCGTAGGGTTTTCCCTCCTCGTTTATCCCCCCTTTTAATTACATTTTTCTCTCTCTTTCGCTTGTTCTAAGAAATGAATTACGCGTTTTGCCTAACGCAAACCGCGGTTTAGTTAGATTTAAATTGTCACTACGGACAGGAGACAAGGCGGTGGGGTTTCATCGCATGCAATAGCAAAGTCCAATGCTTTATTCAAACTTTAACTTTTAGGGAAAAAATGTGCCGTAGCAACCGGTATCCAAGGCCTAGTAGCTTTTTTCCAAACTTCCAACCTTTCATTCGCGTTTAGTGTTACCTAAGCAAGTCCGTGACGTCAGCTGTCTCATTTTGTCGTTCTATTACTAGATTCAAAAACAACGCTTTTGTCAAGGTTTTATTCTTCTCTCTTTCCTTTACGCCTCCGTTTTTTTTCTATCACTCATTTTGAAACGAACTATGTATTGTTGTCTGCCAAACGGCGTTTATTGTTAGTGAATAATTTGTATTACAGAGTGACGACAAAGCTAGTAGTTTTGGTATCGTTCATTCATTCATTCATAACCCTCCACTCCCAAAGGAGCATAGGCCTTCAACAAACACATGCCAAGTCCTCCTGTCCCGTGCCATCATCTCAAGTTCTTTCCATGTTCTCCTCATCATTTTCACCTCTGTTTCCAACTCTCTTCTCCATGTACTTCTTGGTCTTCCTCTGCCTCTCTTGCCCTGGGGGTTCCAGAACAAGGACTGCCTTGTAATGCTATCAACAGGTTTCCTCAGTGTGTGTCCTATCCATCGCCATCGTCTTCTTCTCATCTCTTGTTCCACTGGCACTTGTCTAGTTCTTGTCATCAGTTCCACATTGGTTTTGGTATCGTTCACTTTGGCGTTAATGCTTTTAAAATCCAGCGCGTCTCGTGGCGTGGGCGATGACAGTGGGCAAACACACCCGGATGGGGTGGTAAATTTACTTTGCATAAGGGTTAACTATTACTGTATTTGGCGATTTGAATCACTGATATCACTACACTCTTTAAACAGCCTTGTAAAGTTATGCATTCGCAATATGTTTAATTGTATACACAGAAGTGAGATGGTTATCGATGGAAACAGTGTTAGCTCAGGTGAATGAATTAAGGAACGAAATGATTTTTTTTTCAGTCAGAAGGAAACATAACATTTTACGAAAATCTGTGCAGTGAACTTTGCTGTGCCAAGCTATCATACCTGGCATAAATATTTAGGCGCCTAAACAACGTGAATACCTTCTTGCAAGGACGAAATGAAAACACCTTTACATTTACTGATAAACTACTGTCATTAAAAAAGATAAATTAAAAATAAAATAGTATTTAAAAAGCATATTAATGTGGTTAAATAGAGCCAGGGAGGGTTTTCTTTATATGTTTCCACTTGTTTAAAAAACATTATAATAAACATCGCCCGACATTTGATACATATTCTATGCTCCAAGATGTCTACCGCTTCTATCGTCGCATGCGTATTCAATATTTACCATAGGAAGGGTAATGATTCTAAGCCAGACGGGGATATCTTTCGTCATTTTGACAAACCTAAGTCAGACTGGACTCCTGCTCCAGGTGCCTCTGCTGCTCTCGACTTACATATTCCTAACACTTTTCATGATATTAATCAACGTTCTCTACCCGGTTTACGTCGATCTAACCTGACTACTTCTGAGTGCCAGCCATTGTCATCCCTTAAAAAGCGGGTTGACATTATCATCAAACCTGCTGATAAAGGTGGTGCAGGGGTAGTTTGGCGAAAGGACTAATATATTCAAGAAGGAGTCTCACAGCTCGGTAACTCCACCTTTTACTCACCAAGTTCTGGTGATGTCACAGTCTGCAATAATCTTACTGTTCATGCTACTTTTCGTGATCTCATCCAAGATAACCTCCTTTCTTCTAGTGCCTTGTCTCTCCATATTCTTGATAGTAGTCTAGGTAAACCTTCCTTCTACATGCTTCCTAAGGTTCATAAGATTAACAATCCGGGTCGACCTAATGTTTCAGCCTGCTCTTGTCCCACTGAACGGATCTCTGATTTCCTGGAAAGTATTTTAAAACCCTTAGTGGCCAACCTACTTTCTTATTTGAAGGACACTACCCATGCTATCACTACCTTTGATTCCATCCAATTCACACCTGACCATACTTACCGTCTTTTCCTTCTGGATGTTTGTTCGCTTTATACTTCCATTCCTCATTCTGATGGCCTTAAAGCACTACAATTTTTTCTCGACAGACGCACTGACCTTACTTTTAGCACAGGTTCTCTTCTTCGCCTTCCGGAATTGGTTCTTACTCTCAACTCTTTTGAATTCAATGGCCAATTCTTTAATCAAATTAGTGGCGTTGCTATGGTCACCAAAACGGGCCCGAGTTATGCTTGCCTCTTCATGGGTCGCTTTGAATATTTGGTGCTTCAAAGTTACGATGGACAATTACCTGAGTTTTACCGTCGTTATGTCGACGATGGTATTGGAGTCACAGACATGTCTGAAATTAACCTCCGTTGATTCATTGACTATGTTGGCTATTTCCATCCGGCCATCAATCTTATTTCTCAGATTTCTACCACTTCAGTTAACTTCTTTGACCTTACTGTCAATATTACTCCTACAGGCCTTACTTCCTCTGTCTTTTATAAACCTACTGATGCTCATGGTTTCCTTCTTTACACCTCTTCTCACCATCTCAGCTGTAAACATTATATTCCCTACTCTCAACATCTACGCTTACGTCGGATATGTCCCGATGAAGATGATGTCGATGAACCAGTTCAAGATATGCTCGAGTTTTTTCGCCGACGTCGCTATCCTGAAAGAGTTTTATCTGATGCCCTTAATCGCATTAGTCACGTTACTCGTCAGGTTGCACCTAATGCTAAACATACTACTACATCTGACAGACTCAAACTTGTCTTAACTTTCCACCCTAACTGTTTGGCGTGAACAAAATTCTGTTTCGTCATCTGCCTATTCTCCACTCTGATCCTGATACCAGAGAGTTGTTTCGTGGCATATCGTAGGGATAAGAATTTTAGAGATATTCTTGTACACAGTCACTTGAGACAAACCCGTCTTTCTCACTTTGGTACTAAACCATGCCAACGCAGCAGATGTAAGATCTGCCCTTTTGTACTGCAAACTCAGTCAGTTTCTTTTCCGAACGGTAAATTTGTCATTGGGGAGTCTTTCACGTGCGAATCCAGAAACCTGATTTATGCTATCATCTGGAAGAGGTGTGACTTTACCTATATTGGTGAAACTGGCAGACGTTTGGCAGATAGGTTTCGTAAGCACTTGAATGACATCTATCATGGCAAACCTTTACCGGTCGCGCTTCATTTCAATAGTCCTGACCATTCAAATAACTCTGATATTCATGTCACTGCCCTCCTTTCATGTATCGGCGATGACCGAACTTTCTTCTCGTTGGAGAATCGTCTCATTTTTCAAATGGGCGTTTTATCTCCTGCTGGCCTTAATGTCCAGCGTCATTTTGCATAATTCTGGTGGTTTCGTTTTCTATTTCACACTTTAGTTCTTATGTAGTTATTTTCCTACCTATCTTTGTTTGTGCTTTGGTTGGTTTAGTTTCCTCAATTATCTTCTCTTACACGTCACTAGCTCATACGTCACTTCCGTATGATGCCTTGTTTTCTCAGCCATCTTGATTGTTTCTCTCTTGGATCCAGCTAAGTGATTGTTTACTTGTTTTAATAGTGTTGTTCATTTCTGTCTTCGTTTCGTTGATTATTTACTTTCTTTTTTCGACACGTGTTTCTGGTTTTACGATTTTCTTGCATTATCATTGTTATCGTTTCGCTCATCACCGTTGTTCCATCTGCTTGTATCGCTCATCACCGTTCCATCTGCTTGTATCGCTCCATTGATGTTTTCCTCATCATCATAGATTTTTGTAGTACTTATATGTAGTTCTTGTCCTTGTCACTTGTTCGTAACTGTGGCTGACGAAGGATAAAGCCAGAAACGTCCCTTGTTTAATGTGTACCGTTAACTTGTAAAACTGATTTCATATAATATTTTTTTAAAAATTTATATAAACATTGCTACCCTCATAATGCAGCATTAGGAAACATTGGAGCAAAATATCCAATATTACTGTCCATCGTTGACTACAGAGAGATTCGACTGGGTAAGAAATCCATTTTTGCCTGTTTCATCTGACTTGGATTTTTACAATAATAGAAGAAGAACAGTTAGCTTCTATTTCAACTGATCGCCAGTCTTAAACTGAAATATACTGAGATACACCTGGACGCCTGCCATCAATGGTACCTATACCTTGTAGCGGTATGGCAGCTTGGGTACCCTGACAATCCCCAGAGCTATGCCAGTGGGAGTTTTACTCCTGGTAGGTTCAACCAAGCTGGACTGGTCTGTGTGGGTAGGGGTCAGACAAAAGCTGGTACCCTGGTCCTCCAGGTTGGGGGTTTTAGCATAGGGCTGACACCCCTGTCTATGTAAAAAAAATAATGAAGTTACGGAAACAACATCAAATGAACAAACTTTGCTGCGGGATGGACATTCGGAGTCTGTGGCTCGTATGACTGTCAGTGGTGAAAGCCGAAAGGAAGCCACTGACATGAAAACGGATGTCCTGACCGCAAAACAGGATACAAGAATAAGATTTTGGAATGTCAGGACAATGTACGAGACAGGTAAACTAAGACAGGTCACGGCAGAAATGAGAAACTATAGGTTACACATCCTGGGGATAAGTGAGAGCAGATGGACAGGGGCAAGAAAAGTTAAAACAGCAACAGGAGAAACAGTACTTTACTCTGGAAGAGAGGATGGACAGCACAGTGAAGGCGTAGCCATTATTCTACAGAAAGGGATAGAAAGGACATTACTGGAATGGAAACCCATCAACAACAGACTGATACGATTGAGATTGAGAGGGAGATTCACCAACACTACAATAATACAATGCTACGCACCAACGAATGATAGCGATTAGGAGGTCAAGGATGCATTCTATCAACAACTGCAGAAAGAAATGGAAGACACCCCTAGATATGATCTTGTTATAGTAATGGGAGACCTCAATGCGAAAGTTGGTACACACAATACATATAATGAAAGAACAATGGGGAAATGCGGCAGCGGAACAGCAAACGAAAATGGGGATAAGCTAATAAGTTTCTGTAGCATTAACAACCTGGTTATTGGAGGAACACTTTTCCCACATAAGGAAATTCACAAGTTAACATGGGAATCACCAAATGGTCGGGACAGAAACCAGATAGACCACATCATGGTTAACGGCAGATGGAGACATGCATTACAAGATGTGAAGGTAAGAAGAGGTGCAGATGTGGGAAGTGATCACCATTTAGTAGTAGCAAAACTGAAAGTGAAACTAAGAAGGGCTGGACCAACTGTAACTACACAGAAAAGGTTTGACATCAGCAAATTGAAGGACCCCCTTACCAGAAAAGCTTTTGCGGCCGACATTAAGAAACGATATCAATTTGCCAAAAGCCAGGAAAAGACATTGACTGATGATATAGACCAGAATTTCAACACCATTTCAACAATATATAAGGAAAGTAGCAAATCATGCTTAGGATTCCAGGAAAGGAAGAAGCAAGACTGGATAACACCAGAAACATTAAACACCATAACACTGAGAAAGGAAATGAAAAGAAAGGAAACAGAAGCGAAGTCCCCCAGGTTAAAGCAACTATATAGCAAACAGTACAGTCAGCTGGACAAGGAAGTTAAACGCCAAACCCGAGCCAACAAAAGGAATGTCCTAGACGATCTGGCAGGACAGGCAGAAGAGGAAGCAATGCAAAATGAACAAAGCACAGTATACAAAATAACTAAATTCATCAGCGGAAAACGAGGTGCAAACAATATTACATTAGTAAGAGATAAGCAAGGAAATCTCATCACGACAGCAGAGGGACAGGAAACAAGATTGGCAGAGCACTTCAGAGAAAAACTGAACAAGGAACCACCAGAGACACAATTGAATGTTCCTGAGGCTGAAAACGATCTAGGTGTACATAAAGACATTCCACGAAAAGAAGAAATCATCACAGCAATCAAAGGGTTAAAGAACGGAAAAGTTCCTGGCAATGATAACTTAAATGCAGAGCTATTTAAGACAGACCCTGAGCTAGCAGCAGAATTATTAGAACCACTATTCGCACAAGTCTGGAAAACGGGGACAACACCATCAGAGTGGAACAAAGTAATAATAGTCAAATTGCCCAAGAAGGGAGATCTTGCAGACTGCAATAATTGGAGAGGAATCACTCTTCTCTCAGTTCCCAGCAAAATACTAGGCAGGATAATTATACAGAGAATTTCAAAGGCAGTAGACTACAAACTGAGGAAAGAACAAGCAGGATTTAGAAAGAACAGAAGATGTGTAGACCATATATTCACTCTCAGGAACATTATAGAGCAGTGCTCAGAATGGCAAAGACAGCTTTACATAAATTTTGTTGATTTTGAAAAGGCTTTTGACAGCATACATAGGGACAGTTTATGGAAAATACTGAGGGCTTATGGAATCCCAATCGGCATAGTGTCAATCATAAAAAGCCTCTATGCCAACTTTATGTGTAGTGTTGGGCAGAGCAATCTAACCTTCGAGGTGAAGACAGGAGTACGACAGGGATGCCCCTTATCAACCACTCTATTTTTAACAGTCATAGACTGGGTGATGCGCCAGACAACAGAGGGCAGTCCAAGAGGAATAAGATGGACTACATTCTCTACATTGCAAGATCTGGAATATGCAGATGACATTGCACTGCTGGCACATTCACATCAACACATCCAGGAAAAAACGGATAGACTTAATAAAATTAGCCAGCAGGTGGGCTTGAACATCAATCTAAAGAAGTCTGAGGTCATGACGCTCAATGTGAGCAACCCTGAGCCCATATCAGTAAGGAATCAGCAACTGGTACAGACAGATACCTTCACATACCTAGGAAGCATAGTAACACCAGACGGTGGGGCAGGCAAGGACATCAACATCAGAATGAATAAGGCAAGAACAGCCTTCTTTAGCCTAAATAACATCTGGAAGTCCTCCCAATACAGCACAAGCACAAAATTAAGATTATACCAGAGTTGCGTGCTTTCTGTGCTTCTCTATGGTGCGGAATGCTGGAGAGTCACAGAGAAGGAAATGTCAAAATTGTCCTCTTTTCACACAACATGCCTAAGAAAAATTCACCGCATCTTTTGGCCGAATACCATCACCAACCAAGATCTGCTTACTCGTAGCAAGCAAGAGGACATGCACACCATCATAGCTGGCAGACGCTGGAGCTGGGTTGGTCATGTCCTCAGAAGAGACCCCGATGCCATCACAAGAACAGCTATGTTTTGGACCCCTGAAGGAAAGCGAAAGAGAGGCCGAACAAAAACAACTTGGCGGAGGACTGTGGAGGCTGAGATGCAAAGAATGAACCAGAGTTGGGGCACTGTACGAAGGATGGCCACCGACCGTGCAAAGTGGAATCAATTTGTTGTTGTCCTACAAGACGCCACTAGGCGTGATGGCCACTGGCTGCTTTGACGGTCGGTGGTTAAGGATCGAAGAAGAGAAGACACCTGGACGCATTCTTGATTTCTGTTAAAGACCAGTATTCTGTTATTGTAAAACGAACTTTAATTATTTTGTTGTAGTTGTCTCCGTCATATTTATGTCAGTTGTCTCCGTCATATTTATGTCAGTTGTCTCCGTCATATTTATGTCAGTTGTCTCCGTCATATTTATGTCAGTTCTCTCCGTCATATTTATGTCAGTTGTCTCCGTCATATTTATGTCAGTTGTCTCCGTCATATTTATGTTAGTTGGGATTGTCAACAGTTACAAGCACTGAATCAAAAAAAAAAGTATTTAATATGAAATAAAAGTTTGCTTTAACTCAAATGCCCTAAAATGTCCAAGAAATTACTCAGAAGCATCAAGCCCAAGTATCGCATTAGAACCACCAGGTTTGTATGAAAAACAGTTCTTTGTTGTTTTGGTTTTTGTCAAAGATATGTTCTAATTATTTTAAACAATTTAAAGAAAATCGAATTTACAGTTGTCTTTTTTCTATAATACCTACAAATTAGTGTATTTAACTTAGTACATATCACTAATTTTTTATTCATGCACGAGGCCAGATAGGTGTGCAGCAAAGTTAGAGAAAATTGAAAAGTGTGCCGTGAACACAATGTTAGAAAATTCCTTAAGGACCGAGGATTAGTTTGGAACCAGGCCGGGTGGAAGACCGCCGATAGGACAGTATGGGGTTCTCTCTAGCAAACCTCTACACTCCAGGGTAGAAGAGGAACGACTAAGTAAGTAAGTAAGGTTTTCTTTCATTTCCCGCCGTGTCGTTTTTTAAGTGTTTCTCCTTGGCTTCATAGCCAGTGCGTGTAGATAAATTTGACTACATTGAAGGAAGGTAAAATAGAATGTAAAGGAGTGAAATGACTGCAGAAGAAATAGTGATATCGTTAATACATGAACCAGAAATAACACGCTGTAATTCTAACTCGTCATGTTGTTTGGGGTTACTGGATAATGTAATACAATTTCTGTATATTTTGCCGTAATTGAGTTAGGGCAGATAACTTTTTTAAGTTCAAGGGAAACAATTTAATTAATAAACACTTAGAGATTATTTTCAAAACTATTCCTTTTCCTTTGATAAATGCTTAATTAAATTTCTAATTTTATAATACAAATATAAATTAGATTCTTTAGTACATCTGGCACTTGCTATAAATTTTTGCTTTTTTAGCGACACCAATTTAAATAACAAATTAAAGAACTGCACCTAATACATAACCTGAAGATCTGACACTAAAGAGTGCAGTATCCTTTCAATGTTAAGTTATACGATACATCATGAACAAAATAATTCTTCAGCGCAAAAATACGCTCTCCATCAATCTCTGGAACATACTTTATTACAAAACATCCCAGACAACGGACCTACGAGCACTGATCTTTTAACTGCGGACCTACATACATATTACACTGGAAGAAACGTAGCAGTGACAGATTATAGCAAGCTTAAGTAGGTTTCTGTTTGAATGTACAAGTACTTTATTTTACGTTTTTTTTTAAACAAAATTTTGCGTCGTTTTGGCGAGGCGCGTCCCGTTCAACCCTAGTCGGTTATATTAGGGCGTATGTCCAAATGTAACAGACTTTTAGGTCTGAAGAAAGTGTTTTTCGTAACAAGTACGAGATCGTCCAAATACCAAGAGATGTTTAAACCGCCAGATATTAACTTGATTACTTCACAGATGTTGTGTTGTTCTAACATGAATAAGTTAATTTCTCCACTTACATAATTGAGATTGTGGCCAACATTATAAAACCGGGGAGAACCTTTTTTTATGCTGTCAGGGTCTCATACAAGCGGATTATCTTATTAGTTTACGTACATTAAATGAATAACACATAGTAATAAGTAAGTGACATGAACACTTCGGTCATAACTGACGAATGCGTCCCTCATGAGACATAGTAATGTGACAGGAAGCCTTCGGTCATAACTGACGAATGAGACCCTCATGAGACATAGTAATAAGTATGTGACAGGAAGCCTTCGGTCATAACTGACGAATGTGTCCGTCATGAGACATAGTAATAAGTATGTGACAGGAAGCCTTCGTTCATAACTGACGAATGCGTCCCTCATGAGACATAGTAATAAGTATGTGACAGGAAGCCTTCGGTCATAACTGACGAATGCGCCCCTCATGAGACATATTAATAAGTATGTGACAGGAAGCCTTCGATCATAACTGACGAATGCGCCACTCATGAGACATAGTAATAAGTATGTGACAGGAAGCCTTCGGTCATAACTGACAAATACGCCCCTCATGAGACATAGTAATAAATATGTGACAGGAAACCTTCGGTCATAACTGACGAATGCGTCCCTCATGAGACATAGTAATAAGTATGTAACAGGAAGCCTTCGGTCATAACTGACGAATGCGCCCCTCATAAGACATAGTAATAAGTATGTGACAGGAAGCCTTCGGTCATAACTGACGAATGAGCCCCTAATGAGACATATAGAATAGGTCTAGTGTACTCCCATGCATGTCGTAGAAGGCTACTAGTATGAGGTTGTACATGAGGCTGCAACTTCATCACGTAAAACAAACTGCCACGTCAATCACGTGATACGAGAACCTTTGATGATTGGTGCATGCTTCCTGTAAGGTTAGCTGCCACAAGAACCTTCGATGATTGGTACATGATTCCTGTAAGGTTAGCCGCTACAAGAACCTTTGATGATTAGTACATGCTTCCTGTAAAATTAACTGCTACAGGAACCTTTGATGATTGGTACATGCTTCCTGTAAGGTAAGCCGCTACAAGAACCTTTTATGATTGGTACATGCTTCCTGTAAGTTTAGCCGCTACAAGAACCTTTGATGATTGGTACATGCTTCCTGTAAAATTAACTGCTACAAGAACCTTTGATGATTGGTACATGCTTCCTGTAAGGTTAGCCGCTACAAGAACATTTTATGATTGGTACATGATTCCTGTAAGGTTAGCTGCTACAAGAACCTTTGATGATTGGTACATGCTTCCTGTAAGGTTAGCTGCTACAAGAACATTTGATGATTGGTACATGCTTCCTGTAAGGTTAGCTGCTACAAGAACCTTTGATGATTGGTACATGCTTCCTGTAAGGTTAGCTGCTACAAGAACCTTTGATTATTGGTACATGCTTCCTGTAAGGTTAGCCGCTACAAGAACCTTTGATGATTGGTACATGATTCCTGTAAGGTGTAGCATAATGGAAAAATACGCGTAGTTAGATTTGGTATGTAAACACACTGCCTTCGCCAAAGAGTTAATCGCGAGCGACATGTACTTCTTAAAACACGCATGCGCAGTCTACACCTCGAAGGGAAGGAGAGAAACGGAAATATTCATAATGGCGAAGCAATTTGTGCATTGGGGCGGATGGAATTTCTTAGAAGACGACTTTATCAAGGGTTGTTATTTAAGAATAATAACGGAGTTCGCTGGTGGGTATGTTAATACATGGAAATCTAAAAGGAAATTGGTAAGTAGGATGTATCTACTGAGATATCGTTTAGTTTGTGAGATGGCCACTTTCGATGGTGAGGCCTAGTATTAATCTAAATAAATTTATTTAGACTGCATGCCCACATGGAAAGCCAATAACAGGGAATGGATTTGAAGCTTGTCACAGGGGATTTCGAAGGATGTTGACCAGACAGTGATAACCTAGGCAATTTAAGATATATATGCCTTAATAAATTGCAAGGTTACACACAATGAGCCCAATGAAGGCATTTTCTGGAATTATTTTGGGCCAATCAGATACGACCCCCTCTGACGTACGCTTCATTAGTATATAAGGGTGGCAGTTTCAAAATTCATTTATCACACACAACCTTGTTAAGCCCAGCCAGAAGAAGCAGAGTAGAACACTGTCATTGCCAAGCCATTTTTGACTATGCAGGGCAGGAATCCTCACTAAAAGTGTAATTCTGTGTTGGAGAAAGATTCTTAGAGGGTCTGTAGGGCTATCATAAGTATTTATGTGAATACTGTACATTTTATTTCATGAATTAATAGGCTTGTGAATATACCAAACATATTGATTGTGTGAATAGGATGGCTAAAGCTTGTCAAGCCTTTTAAAACTACCCACAGCTGTCATTGCTAACCATAAGCATATCCAGTACGGTTTATTAGTACTATGTTACTAACTACCATAAAAGGACCAGCTGTGACTTGGCATGAGAGTGAGGAAGGCAAAGGCTGCATCAGGGATCATAGTTTCATATTGATTGTTTATTATTTGATTGAAAATGTTTTGCAGTAGACACCAATCTGTCCCTGTTAGGTCCAAATTTAAGCAAGGGCAGTAATCGTTATGAGTCTCGGACGTACAATAGATTATAGTGGTTATTCCACTTGAACAGCTGTTGTCTAGTTAATTTATTTAAAAAAATATATGAGTGTATCGCATTCGAATCTTCGAGATTCAAAATGCTTGTCGCGGTGGCGGAGTTCCACGTGAGATAAATGTTCTAAGCTATTTTTGAGCTGTGAGCGAAAGTTCTCGGGAAGCCCCACGGATGTGATTGGCTGGGGTGTTCTGGGGGAGAATGTTTTTGGTGTCAGTGTGTACCGGGCGAGTGCACTGAGGAGATGTAAAGTGTTTTTCAATGTGTACCAGTGTACAGGCATTTATGCTGACATATATTATGTGTGATTATCCCAGATGAGATGTATTAGTTAAGGAGATGTTTCTTAGGCCTTGGAGTATACAGGCCAGTGTTTAAAGATTATGTACATTTTTTGAAGTGTTTGTGTCCTGGGCGTGACTGGAGAAGTCAGCCCAGTGTTTAAGAGGGAAGCCTGTACAGTGCTTGATGTGTCGACTTATATTATGAGGCCTATTATTTATCAGCAGTCTTCTAGATGGATTAAAGACAGTGCTTGATATGTCGACTTATATTATGAATCCTATTATTTATCAGCAGTCTTCTAGATGGATTAAACTGCGTTGAGACGTCATATATATATTGGAGGCCTATTATTTACTAGTACTGCGATGGTCAGCAGTCTTATGTACATGAATTAAAGAGCGCTGAGACGTCATATATTGGAGGCCTATTATTTACTAGTACTGCGATGGTCAGCAGTCTTATGTACATGAATTAAAGAGCGCTGAGACGTCATATATTGGAAGCCTATTATTTACTAGTACTGCGATGGTCAGCAGTCTTATGGATGGATTATATAGCGCTGAGGCATAATGTTATTTGAGGCCTATAACTTATGGCACTGCGTTTGCCAGTAGTTCTTCTTGATGGACTATTGTTATTACATAATGTGGATCCTTTTTGGTATGCTATTATAACCTGTGTAACATGCTGTATTTCGTCTACGTTATCGTGACCGTGTTGTGGTGTAAATAAACTGTTCATTGACTGTCACAAGGCGTTCA
The DNA here is from genome assembly GCA_024509875.1 of Oreohelix idahoensis. Taxonomy (NCBI): domain Eukaryota; kingdom Metazoa; phylum Mollusca; class Gastropoda; order Stylommatophora; family Oreohelicidae; genus Oreohelix; species Oreohelix idahoensis. Next base: position 441,546 of record JAMPIV010013075.1, read on the forward strand.
ACCCTCCATGACTCGTACGTGAGCTATCGTGGCGTGGGTGACGGTTTCTACACACCCTTCACATATCATACACGGTAACAGCACAGCAGTACACACATGGATAATTAGCCTATATAGCGTATGCAATGAACAAACAGTATGTAAACAGACAGGAATGGAATAACAGTATTTATTTACCAGGAACAACATACTTTATCAGTTGGAAGAAATACGAGAAATAAGAGTCGTTATCAGTCCCCCTACTCTGTATCATACAGAGCCATTTATCATTCATTGTACACACAGCATCTGAATAAAACATTCTCATCTCAGCACACAGTAGAGATAACAAGCATCATAAGCAACCACTGGACAAATATTCATTGTTTCAGGATCCTAGGGCACCATCACAAGTGTGATCATGTTCTGAGGTCTGAGGTCCTTATATCCGGCTATATGTGAAGCCCAGAGATAGAAGGAGCCTATTACTGTCATTCCCCTTACTGTTTTGGGAGTTTGGCAGCACAGACTATCAGTGTGTTAGTACAGTGCAACCGACCTGTACCAGAGTTACTGACTTGGACCAGAGTTAAGTCCCATGTTCCTAGAAACCAATATGAGACCAGCTACTACTGTCAATAGAATGTTTTAAAAGATGAACTTGAGCTGTAAAGATAGGAGAGACAGATAAACTTTAGTTATTTATTATTAAAATAGATACAGAAGGTCGGTGAACATTCCTGGAGGACAAGATCTAATGTAAAAGAACTTGTTAATTCATAGATCCAAAGTGGATCCTTGTTCTTTTGTATTTACTTACAAATAGATTGGAATGTACATACTCTACCATAATCACCATTGCCTCAACATTCACCCATCATCACAATAGTACATAGTGTAGATAATATATTAATTGAATTGTAAGCCACTTGAGTTATTAATTACTTTTATTCAAAGGAGTTATAGTTCTATTTTCATAGTTAAATAAGTACATCATAGGAGATCAAAAAGTGAGAGGGCACCAGTATAATCTGCTTGTCTATATCTAATTCTTGCTACAGATTATTCACAGCATTGATCTTCTTGTGAGAGTGAGACCAGTGAACCCTAGACACTGGGACTTTACCATTGTTCAGGAGTGAACCCTACTTCTGTCAATACTATCACTACATCTATATATTTAAACCTCTCTCTACATCAGCATAACATTTTGCCTTCTCTCTTCGATCCCTACTCTATCGGCCAGACTGCAGTGATGCAGCCTGTGTTCAGGACCACCACTTCGAGTTGGAGTAGGGTCTTGGTCAGCTCTGGTTCACTGACCCTGACGCAATCAGTCAAGCTATGAGTCGCTGTCTGCATTCATCTCGTTGCTGCGTCTTCGTTCCCTTTTATATATCGGTATATTAATCGGTCACTTAAAGACCAATATAAGTATTACTAAAAAAGAGAACCAGCTGCTACAGATAAACGAAATGATGTTTCTTTTTTGGAAGACATGGACTTCATTTTTTTTTCGTAACTCACAGGAGGATTCTCCGAGTCAACTTTTTAACTCATTGCTTCAAAGATGGTGTTCAGTTCTAACAGATAATCTAATTATCGACTTGCGTGATCAAGACGACTGTGGCTAATACTATAAACCTGGTACGTCATTTATTGAAGGGGAAGTGCCTAATGCACTCAGATTATCTTTTTCGTTTACTTACAGCTCTGTGACGAAATTAGTTAATGAGTTGTGGTCTTTTATATCATTTTCGTTCCCTCCTGCATTACCGATTTATTTCCTCGTTTTCCCCACTCATTGTCATATTATTTGGCATATTTTATGCACCTACAATCTTGCCTAGTCACATACAGACTTGTTTACGTTTCAACATGTGAATCGTAGTATTACTAGGCAGATCAGCAGATAATACTATCACTCAAGTCGTCTAGCTACCTTCGATAGAGATGGTCTTTGTTGACTTAATGTGCTCTCGTACGATCAACGAAAAGCAAGCCAGCATGGCTGTCTAAGAAATCCATCTGGGAGATGTACTCAAACACAGGTGATAATATGTAACCATAGCCCCGATGGCATTACAAAAGAGCTGACTGGGACAGTTTTGCAGTGCTGACTGACAGTCTTTGCGAGACCATCAACACACGAAACAACAGCATAAAAAATATGGTTGAAAGCTTTAATATAGCAATACTTCAAGCAGCTATTGAGACTATTCCGAGAGGGGCAAGAAAGAACTACAAACCATACTGGAATGAACAACTGCAAAGCCTTGAAGATGAGGTAACAGAAGCCAGAGACACGGCAGAAACAGAACAAACATCTTGCTCAAAGCAACAACTGCAAAGTACAAAAATAACATTAAACCAAACAAGAAACTGCTGGAAGCAAACAACACAAAATCTCAACCTAGATAAAGAAGGGAACAAACTGTGGAAACTAGTTAGAGCTTTGAACAATGAAGAAACTTACAAAAATCACATCACAATCAAACAAGGTGAAAATATGCTCACGGGGGAAACAAGCTGCAAATGCACTATTGGAACACTATGCTAGTGCAAACCACATTGATGTTCCTATTGACAGAAGAAAGGCCATCATTGATGAACAAAGGAGTCATGACAACAAAAAGTTTGCATCAGAAGAACATATGATTGCAAAGTTAACAACGTAAGAAATGGAAGAGGCAATGACGGCGCTAAAGAAAAAGAAGTGACCTGGAAAAGATGGGATAACCAATGAAATGCTAACACGCCTAGGAACAAAGGCAAAAAAGAAGCTTCTATCCATCCTAAACTGCAGCTGGAAAAGAGGAATAGTACCGCAGGCATGGAAAGACGCCATACCGATGCCCATACCTAAGAAAGACAAAGTTCAGACAGAACCAAATAGGTACAGACCTATCGGTATACTTAGCTGTGTTGGGAAATTAATGGAGCGCATAATAAATACCCAACTAGTGTGGCATCTAGAGGGAAAACATCCCCTATCACCATAGCAAGCAGGATTCAGAAAACACAGATCCACTGAAGATCAGATCACTTATATAACTCAGAAAATTGAGGACGCTTCCAAGAAAAAAAGCACACACTGGTGGTTTGGGTGGACTAAGCAAATGTCTTTGGCAAATTGTGGAAAGATGGACTGAACGTCAAGCTGCAAAGAAGTGAAGTGAGTGGGAGAATGTTCAAATGGATCAGCCACTATCTTGAGAATAGATCTGCCAGAGTCCAACTACAAGGACAGACCAGTAGGAAGATGGTACTGAAGCAGGGTGTTCCCCAAGGCGAAGGCCTGTCACCCACGTTGTTCCTCACATATATAAATGACATATCAGAGAATAATCCAAGAAGAACCCACAATGCCTTCTTTGCAGACGACTTAGCCCTGTGGATCTCAGAGGAATATATCGCTACGGTAAGCATTCGGATGCAGCAAGCCCTAACATCATTGGAGGACTGGGCCAAGGCATGGCTAGTAAAGATAAATGAAGGGAAAACATTACACAGTGTTTTCTCTCTCAAACAAACCACAGATCTCCAAATCGGTGCTAAATGGGAAAACTCTGCATCTGGATGAAAACCCAAACTACCTAAGCATGACCTTTGATTGCCCCTTGACTAAAAACCCTGATTGAAAAAACAGGACAAGAGCAAGGCAGAGAATGGCAATCTTTAAAAAAACTTGCTGGCGCGGGTTGGGGAGCAGACGAGAGAGTACTAAAGAAGCTATATACTGGGCGAGTGAAACCAATCTTAGAATATGGCATTGCAGCATGGTCAACGGCAACTAAGTGAAACTTTGATAAAATAAACAGAACCCAAAACCAAGCATTGAGAATCATAACAGGGGGCATGAGGTCAGTACCCATTAAAGTGTTGGAAAAGATTACTCACCTCCAGCCTATGGAGGATAGAAGATATAGCAGAGCCCAGCAACAATCAGAGAATTTCAGGAGGCTGATAGACCACCCAATGTACCAGATAATAAATGGACGAGGAAGGGGAAGACTGAAGCGAAGAAACTTTGTAGAGAAAGTAAAAACTAAGACTAGTGCAGACCCCATAAACGTAATATCAACAGCAACGCCAATGTGCACTGCACACAAGCTACCAACTTGGAAACAACAGTTCCTCCCTAAAATGATAGAAAACGTTCCTGGTATTGAGAGAAAGAACAGCCAAAATGAAACAGAAAGGAGAGTCCTTATCACAAAATATATAAACATTACCCAAGCAACACCTGGATCCATGCATACACAGACGGATCATCAACTAATGCAACAGACGATGGGGGTTGAGGAGTCTTCCTGAGCTTAAGCAATGGCACTGAAAAAATATAGCAGTCACAACAGGGACATTTTCAAGTAACTTCAGAGCAGAGGCAGAGGCTTTAAAAACTGAATAAGAAATTTTAATGACAGAAAAAAGCTCAGAGAGACCAGTAGCTATCTTTTGAGAAGCGCTGTCAGTAATTACTACGCTGAAAAGTCAAAGTAAAGCTTAACTGGATGACCTAAGATTAACACTTCACAGACTATGTCAGCAATACAAAAGAGTCGTGATACAGTGGATCCCTTCTCACTGCAACATCGCTGGAAATGAAGAGGCTGACAGATTGGCAAAGGAAGAGGGAAAGCTTCCTCAACTTGACACAAATATAACTTATGAGGAGGCCAAGAGTTTTATCAAGCGCAGATACAGGCACAAGTGGGAAGAAAAGCATCCAAGCCACACAAAAAATGATCCGTGTTAACAGCTCAGCAGAAGGAAATAAGAGGTAATCTTTAGACTTTGCACAGGTCATAAAAGATTGAGATATCATCTATTCAACAAATTAAAGATAGGAACTACTGATAAGTGTGACTGTGGCACTGAAAAAATGAACATCTGTTTGAAAGGTGCCCAAAATATGAGGAACAGAGAAAACATATATGGCCGTCACCAGTATCATTCCTGGAGGAAATCTACGGAGATATCAACAGCCTCAGGCTGACCACTGCTTTCTTTGAACTTATTCAAGTTGACATCTGAGGGTGAACGAAGAAGAAGAAGATATGTAATCACTTCCGCTGAACCATCTCTATAGGAATATTACGGATAACCTGTCAGTGGAGACAATATGGGCTGAAGGCACTAGCTAGGAAATACGTTCATCAATGTGTTTGTGAGTTTGTACAAATGCAATCGGAAGTATTACTACTATATTTGAAAGAGGTCACGAGTTTAAAATGTGAAATTGATATTTTAAAGCACGCGGCGGATAGTAATGATTTAACACCCAGACCCACACAGTTCTAAAGAGTCAGGATTGGTTTAATTTGAGAGCCGGAATAAACTTTGGTTCCCATTGGAAAGTTTGTCGGAAATACCATCTGGGACTTGGACTGAGAAATGGAAATATAATCTAGCAAGATCGGAGACACTAATCAGATTGCATTTTCAGCAAACGTCAAGTAACAACTCCCATTAGCCGGAGATAAGGATCGCACAAAGAGTTACTGAATTAAAAGTGACAGATGGAAGTATTTACGCGTCTTTATAATTTAAAAGAGAACCCGCAATTTTAAATACCAAGACTTGAAACTTGAGGAATCAGAGCACCCGTCACAAGAGGAGTACTAAAGTTTATCCGAGCAAATGTTCCTAGCATCGAATCACAGTTGATGTGTCTATTCATCTGTGTCAGGAGATTGTGTTCCAATGAAATTTGGGCAGAGTGTAAACATTTATTTTGCCATGTGCATTTTGACATGTCTGTACTTGCTAAGTGGCTGTACAATGCATTGGAGGCTGGCAACCTCAGTATATGAAAATGGTATGTTCATAAACCTCTAAAGCTAGCACTGGTGTTTGCTTTATGCTTGTTTGCGTAGGAAAGCAAAAGCAGATGTGACCCCGGATACCGAATGAAGCAGTGAGGATTGATGATTGCTTCACATGTGCATAAAGTGTATTGTATCATTTTGTGAGATATATGTAACTTATTAATTGTAATTCAGGCACCAGCCATTACACTCGCGCTGTCCAGACACATTTTCCCCATTAAAGTAACCACTAGAATACCGGTGATTTATAAACGTATTCCCTGGGTGAGTATAACTAAATAAATATGGATGAAAGTGACTTTAGAGGGTTTTAAAATTGTCTTTACTGAGACTTAATTGGGCACTGATGGTTATTGTCCGTTGCTTGCGCCTGTTACACAAAACGTAACTCGCTGAGTACTGCAATGGGTCGTTGTCAGGTATTTTGTGATGAAGACTCTTCTTTAGAGACGTCTAGATGAACTTCACTGCTAATGTAAAGGTGGGCGTCTTCACAACGTGTCCAATGAAGGTAGAATCACAAGATAGTAGCAAAGATTCTTATTTCAGATTGGTCTGGTACTAAGAACCGTCTTGTAGCTTCGAACCACAAACTTCAGGAAAAATACAAGAACAAATGCCTCTGCTAAGTACATTTGTGGGCTGCAGATTAACAGGCGCATTGTCTCGCTGACCATCCACTAATGTTAGCCTCTCTGAATAATTATTGCTCAAATATCGGACACACAACGCACCCACCGTCCTTGTCAGGACCAACCAGGAATGAAGAAGAAGGATTTAAAAAAAAAGCTAACCCCAATAACACTTCAATGAAGAAAGTAAAGACATTTTTAACTGTATTTATTTCGTATGTGACTACTGACAATGAGTGTCATCGGTTGACTGTTCCATCTGTGTTGTGTTTCTTTCATTTACAAGAGAAGTCACTTTCATCCATATTTATTTAAATGTGTTAAAGACTAATTGATTTTTAAATTTTGTATATGATATTTTACAAATCCATAGTTGATTCAGTTCTTATAGCTAAGATAGCGCATGAATGATCTAAAATCTGTAGTACATATACAGATAGTTACATCCATAGAGCCAAAAATACTTATAACAGGAATTTCGCTGGAATAAACCAGCTGAGGGCTCTAATAAGCCATGTAATTGCTTAAAACTTCACAAACGGTGCCGGATCAGAAATAAGTTAAAGGTGCTCTGCCCTATACAGCATAGTTCTTGACTTCTGAATTATCTTGTGAAGACTCCAATGACATACAAGCATCATTGTCATTCTATCTACAACTCTGCCAAAAGTAATCTTGTGCGAAGGTAGACACCTTTGAAGACCCATGTTAGATACTTTTGAGATTTGGCCACTAGGGGACCAGTACTGCAGATCAAAGGATAGGGAAAATCACGTGACAAGCTCCCCCCCCCCCCCCACCCTAACAAGACGAGTATGAAATAAAGTAAAAAGTCTTCTTTGCAGTACACATTATTTGCCTGAAGGTCATCGCGGATATCAAAACTGGACGCAGGACTACAATAGCTTTATTATTATATTCAGAAATCGTGTACTCAACACCGTGCCTTGACAGATCAGACACGAAGTGAGAAGTGCTATAGAACCATATGAAGGTTATCTTACAACAACAGAGATGCGGAGCTGACATGGTATGGCTACTGTGATAAACGAGCGCCAAGGCCTAATCGTTCTACATTTTCCTACATCTTTCTTATTTTATTTTCTCAAACATGGTGCTTTTTCATCCCAGATTTGCTATTTCATCGTTTTGATTATTCGCGACCGGTTCTTTCATCGGTGGTAAAATAAATTCTTTGGTTGAGTCCACTTACCTGGCATCATCTTTTGAAGTCCACATTGCCTCGTGGTAAATCTGATGAAACACATCTGATTTCATCAAAATGAGACATCTGGGCATGCTACAATTTATGTAGACTATTGTTAACGTTGGAGCGAGCGCGGCTGACACAAAAGCTTAGTCTCTGTATTGCTCGGCCGCTGTCCATACAAGCGATGGGTCACCACATTGGGACAATGGCGCAGGGAGACGCTCAGCTTGGCCAGGTGAAGAAGTTTTCTCATGCTGTTTAAACCAACGCCATGTAATACAATAGGCATCGTAACAAAGGAACTTGTTAGCGTGCTGGCGACAATGGAAAGAGGTAGCAAAGGCCACTGCCAACACGCGGATCGATAGACACACATAGAGTGATATGACAGTTGTAAGGCGGGGAACACTATTGCATTGGCAAGCCAATTATCTCAACACCTGTTTGTCAGGTAAGCCCCGCAGCATAAAGTTGGTTTCAAATTGCCCCACCCACTTTGGACTGACAGTGGACAAGAAAGATCATGGGAATGAGTGACCAGAACGACTCTTAGGTATTGGTTGTATGGGAGGAGTTCTACGTCACCAGGTCCAAGGGACCCACATTTGGCTTTTAGAGATATAATATACCGCATAGCTCGTTAGAGAGAGGAGTCCAGTTTTTCAACATTGTGGTGTGAACAAAAATCCCTAACGCATAGCCTGCAATTAATTCAGTGTGGATACAAATTTCTCATCTGTGTGTATTGTGTTCTTAAAGGATTTTGCGAAGGGAAAAGACGGTTAGTAGATCTTAAACAGAGTATTAATACTTTTTTATTATTCTTTATTTACCTTAACCTCACATCTAAATGTGCGAAAGATAGTTTTTCAATTAATTCTTCTCATAAATTATTAATACAATCAGATTTTCCTCAAGGATGATAAGCTGATAGAAAGTAATTAATAGTTCATACTTCACCTTCTTCTAGCTTGTTGAATCATCATCATTGTCTATAAAATGCACAATATATTTAAGATCATTAGAATCGAAATCATAGAGATCAATAGTGAGAAGTAGAATAAATGAAAGTCAACCAATATATATTAAGTGTGAAAACTTACGAAAACTTTTGTGTGTCTTCAGTCCATCAGAAGTCTGAGTCTACACTCTACGTGCCTGACGTCTAACCAAAAATAAGTTATAAAAAACGGACATTTGGCAAGCAGAATTCGCAAAAGGACATTCTTTGTTCCTCACTTAAAAAGGAATATTTCTCGCCCACACTCAAGAAGGTGGAAGCAGCATTTTTCATCACGCGCACACAAGTTCGATGCATAGTTATAACAAATTTAAATCACTCGAAAGCTTACTACAGGAGTCAAGCTAAAGCTCACAGTTGATTACTCATTTCAAGTTCAGCTCCATCGGATGCGTACTATCTGAAGTCAAGCTAAAGAGCTCAAAAGTTGAATCTCATATTTATACCTACGTCGCGTCAAAAGTGGAATACAGTCAGCGACCCATAGCTGACCGCTTGCGTCATGGTCAGCGAACCAGAGCTGACCAAAACACTACTCCACCTCCAAGTGGTGATCCTGGAAACAGGTTGCATCACTGCTGTCTGGCTGAGAGAGTATGGATCAAAGAGAGAAGGCAAACCCGGTCCCAAAAAATGTCGTGCAGAAGTCGGATGTGTCGGCCGAAAGGCGCAGATATCGCAGCTACGGCGTAAACAGACACAACGCAACCAACGTCCTTTTCAGAACGAACGAGGAAGAAGGAAGAAGAAGAAGATATTTATACCAAGTGCAACACACCCTTAAGCGCATTCTATGAAGCAGACTTTAAAGTATATTTTATGAATCACGATTACATACGCAAGATAATGAGTCTACATATCACTAACAGTTCGTAAAGATATCCAGTCTGGAGAGTACCCTCCGGAGATTAGAAACAGACCTTTTCAAACGACAACTATTAACTGTTGATCAGTGCTACGGAGATATACTAAAACTTTACACAAGCTCATTCTTAATTAACTACTACTTTATTTACTACAATATTAATATCTCATCTGTGTGTTTTGTGTGAATCGTCTTTTACCATCATCACGTTCTAACCAGTATTAACACTAGATGTGTAGATATTTAGTTAATAAACCCAATAATCGTTTGATCATTATCTAGTTTGTTAGTGTATCACTCGTATTGTCGGTGTTCGATATTTACATATACGGAAAAGTCTATACTCAGATGAGTTTGAGGATTTTTCTGTTACGGAATCTAAGGGCAGAAACTAAGGTCGTGGGGAAACATAACTCTTTCCATAATTACTAGAAAACACTGTCCAGTGGAAAGCATTCGCATTCCCTTCTTCTTGTCACTATCTCGAATAGGTCTTTATTCTTTCTTAACGAGCCAATTTCTAGAGACCTTCTACCTAATATCTCATAGGTTATTCCTGGCAAAAACTACTGTCGTAGTTGCCCCAAATACTACCACACGACAAATGGTGGCTCGTCCGGGTTTAGTGAACTCGGATTTAGAAGAGACATAAATCACATTTTCTTCCCTGTCATAAAGTTGCGACCATTGCAAAATTTGTTGGAATTTTTAGAGATTACCTCTAAGACTTTTACTATATTTTGTCTACTTCGTAGTGGGAATAATTAATATCTCAAAAGCACGAGTGATACTTTTAAAAAATTAAGTAACAACCTGATAGCGTAAACAATTTAGAGAACAGAGAACACGGTAGGAAATTGGGAACAATTTTTTTCCTTTTTTCCGTAGCTGCTGGACACAATTTTTGTTCTTCGTAAATACTTGGTTAAATTTTTTTATCTAGACAGGGCTAGATAATCGGTTATCTAAATTGTTCATAATGCACTCAGTGAGTGAATTATTTTAATACCTATTTGAGCTTGTTTACTATTTAAAACCTAGCTGATTTTAAAGAGATAATAACTTGTGTGAGCTAAATAATTTTTTTCCGAGGTCACAGCCAATTTTGTCCTTCACAAACCAGTACTGCATATCATGGCAGACGCCGCAAAAATTAAAGCTAGTTTAACGGAGGCAGTGCGTGAATTCGGGTAAAGCGGGAAAGAGCTGATAAAATTTGTAAGCGAGGAGACTGATAAACTTCATCCAATAGAGAAGGATATACACAAACTTGCAATGGAGAAGGCTAATGCAGAAGCATCGGAGCGGAAAGAGAAAGCCGCAGCAGAAGCAGCGCAACGGATAGCCGCAGCAAAAGCAACGGAGCGGAAAACCGCAGCCGAAGCCGCGGAGCGGAAAGCCGCAGCATAAGCTTTGGAGCGAGAGAGAGACAGGGAGCATGCACTTAAAATGAAGCAACTGATAATCCAGGGACAGACCCATCAGATGGAACTTGAAACTTTCCCAGGGCCTAAGAGGAGCAGCTTACGAGGTTTTTAAAAAACTACCGGCCGGAGAGCAAGATGACTATCAGGCACTGAAAAAAGCTCTCTTGGTGAGATACGAACTTCATTCAGAAGCTTACCGAAAAAGATTTCGAGGTTCTAAGAATGAGGCCGGAAATACCTTCTCAAGTTCGCAGCCCGTATTGAAGACTACCTAGTGAAGTTGTGTACACTGAGAAACTTCACCTAGGACTATGGCCGGCTGAAAGAGCTGATTGTGATAGAGAAACTAATGGAGTATATGTCGGTGGAAATGCGTAGATTTCTCACTGAAAACGGCGCTGACCGGATAGAAACTATTCTTACTCTGGCAGAGTGATTCCAAATTGCTCTAATGGAATCTCAAGGAGCCAGGACGAAGTCTCCGGATCAGGCGCAAAAACGACTAGCTCACTCACAGTCAGACTAACAAGCATTATTAGAAAGAGGTCTCGCGATCGAATTTTTAAAAGTAATATTTTAAAACACGCGGGGGTATTATGATTTAAACACCCCTATGAATTTAGTGCAAAAGAGATTGGATTGGTGTAAAGTAAGAACCGGAATACACAATGGTTCTCATTGACAAATTCGTCGGAATTACTATCTGGAATTATGAACTGAGAATTGGGGACCCAAGACGCATCAAAAATGAGGAATGCAGTAAGCGACCCAAAGATTGACTGCCTGCGTCAGGGTCAGCAAACCAGAGCTGACCAAGACCCTACTCCACCTCCACGTGGTGGTCCTGGAAACAGACTGCATCACTGCAGACTGGCTGAGGAATAGGGATCGAAGAGTGAAGGCAAACCCGGTCCCAAAAAATGCTGTGCGGAAGTCGGATGTGTCGGCCAAAAGGCGCAAATACCGCAGCTTCGCTGTAAACAGACACAACGCAACCAACGTCTTTTTCAGGACGAACGAGGAAGAAGAAGAAGAAGAACTGAGAATTGGAAATATAATCTAGCAAAATCGGAGTCACAGATCAGACTGCATCGCCCTGTCATGCTAGCAATTCACCAGAGCCAAAACAAAATGGAGCGGACAAAGGATTCCACAATTATAAGTGAGAGATCAGAAAAAAGTAAACCCGCATTTATAAATACAAAGACAGGAAACTTAGAGGACCAGCATCGAAGTATGTGGGCAACTTAAAAATGTAAAATGTAGACCCGGATTTATAAATATCAAGACTGGAGACCTAATGAATCAGATCACCAGTCATAAGAGGAATACAACATTTCCAGACCAAGTGACTCGAAAGCATCTAACCTAAGTTGCTTGTGTCCATTCTAAACTGTGGCAGGAAATTGTGTTCCCAAAAGTTGCTTTTGGTTAGTGGAACGAAGCAATCAGACGGTTCGTAGAACGAAGCTATTAGACTGTTCGTAGAACAAATCTATCAGACTGTGAAGTGTCATCATTACTGAAGAACTGTTGAAACCATGGATGCAGTAGTCATTGATGCTAAGCTAAGTGCTTAACAAAAGGCAACAGCAAAGAACATTAACATTCCTCTATCCAGTCTCTATGAAGATAACTCTTTCATCAAAAATTCACCACCATTTCAACCTGTGAAAACTAATTGATTATTAAATTTGTTACATGTTATTTTAAAACACAACTATCATAATTGATTCGGTTATTATATGTATGAAAGCAAACGTATGTGCAATACTCTTTAATATATATTTACACTTAGACATACATTTACATATATAGAGCTAATTCTTAGAAAAGAATTTCGCTAGATTTACACCAGCTGGGGGCTTGAACGGGCTGAAACCTTTGATTAATTCTTCTTTACGTGTAGTGTTGGGCAGAGCAACCTAACCTTCGAGGTGAAGACAGGAGTACGACAGGGATGCCCCTTATCAACCACTCTATATTTAACAGTCATAGACTGGGTGATGCGCCAGACAACAGAGGGCAGTCCAAGAGGACTAAGATGGACTACATTTTCTACATTGGAAGATCTGGAATATGCAGATGACATTGCACTGCTGGCACATTCACATCAATACATCCAGGAAAAAACGGATAGACTTAATAAATTTAGCCAGCAGGTGGGCTTGAACATCAATTTAAAGAAGTCTGAGGTCATGACGCTCAATGTGAGCAACCCTGAGCCCATATCAGTAAGGAATCAGCAACTGGTACAGACAGATACCTTCACATACCTAGGAAGCATAGTAACACCAGACGGTGGGGCAGGCAAAGACATCAACATCACAATGAATAAGGCAAGAACAGCCTTCTTTAGCCTAAATAACATCTGGAAGTCCTCCCAATACAGCACAAGCACAAAATTAAGATTATACCAGAGTTGCGTGCTTTCTGTGCTTCTCTATGGTGCGGAATGCTGGAGAGTCACAGAGAAGGAAATGTCAAAATTGTCCTCTTTTCACACAACATGCGTAAGAAAAATTCACCGAATCTTTTGGCCGAATACCATCACCAACCAAGATCTGCTTACTCGTAGCAAGCAAGAGGACATGCACACCATCATAGCTGGCAGACGCTGGAGCTGGGTTGGTCATGTCCTCAGAAGAGACCCCGATGCCATCACAAGAACAGCTATGCTTTGGGCCCCATAAGGAAAGCGAAAGAGAGGCCGAACCAAAAACAACTTGGCGGAGGACTGTGAAGGCTGAGATGCAAAGAATGAACCAGAGTTGGGGCACTGTACGAAGGATGGCCACCGACCGTGCAAAGTGGAATCAATTTGTTGTTGCCCTACAAGACGCCACTAGGCGTGATGGCCACTGAGTGCTTGACGGTCGGTGGTTAAGGATCGAAGAAGAAGAAGACACCAGCTGGGGGCTTGAACGGGCTAAAACCTTCGCTTAAATCTTTATAAAAGGCGGCGAACCGATATAAGTTACCAATTGCCCTGCCAATACAGCATTGTTCTTGACTTCGCAAATATCTTATGAATATTCCCTTGGGATAGAAGCGACTTTACTCTTCTATCTACAACACTGCCAAGAGTAATCTTGTGCGAAGGTAGACAACTTTGACGACCTATTTTAGATACTTTTGAGTTTTGGCCCCTGTTGGACCACTACTGCAGAGCTAAGGGGAGGCAATCCGTCACACGCTACCACGACACATATGGGAAACCAAAAGCCAGGGATGAAGATCTCCAGGACGACCAAGAATTCGAAAGGAGAACAACATTAGACAATCCCTGATGGACCGAGGACTGGACTGACACCAGGCCAAAAGATATACATCTTACTGGATAACATGGCGCTCCCTCTGGCCAACCTCTACACACCAAGGTAGAAGAGGTTTGTTTGTTTAGTTTTAAGGACTATCTACATTGCACACGGAAAACTCCATCAGTGTTCCGATCTCCTCCTTTAGCTCACAAGGAGAATCTCGGCACAGTGCACGAAATCCAAAGCATCGGCGAACATCCCAATGTTTGTATACACGAATCACACATTCTAAAAATATTTTTGTATCGGGTAGGTTTTCTTAATTGTGTAAACTCTGGCACGGCAGTGGCCGTGTGACCTACTCTTTACGATTTCCTTCTGCCGAGTAATTTTTAACGTGCGAAACTTGCACACAGGACCTACTATTTTTCGCCCTGATCCAATAAGGCTAGCCATCCGATCTCACTACTGAGGGAATCAGACGGGAGTAAAACATTATTAGTACAAAGTGGTTATGAAAATCAAGGCCTTAAATCCCACCCCTTGCAGACCCAAGTAGAACAGTCCCAACTAAGATGGTATGGCCATGTCTGCAGAATGGGAGAAGATCGGCTACCACGACAAGAATGGGAAACAAAGAGCCAGAGATACAGACCCCCAGGACGACCCAGAGTCCGCTGGGAGGACAACATTAGACAATCTTTGAAGGACCGAGGACTAGAATGGAACCAGGCCAGGAGGAACACAGCCGATAGGATAGTCTGGCGCTCTCTCTTCCATAGTTCTACACCTCACGGTAGAAGGGAAACGACTACGTAAGTAAGGTTCTGAAAAAAATTCCATCAAGAATATTCCCTGTACTGGGAACCGACCCCTGGTAACCGACCCAGGTGTCTTTAGAACTAGATGCAGACGCCATTCCTCTTAGCCACTCCGGTCTCCGGAATAGGAGAGAACCGACCAAGTAAGAAAATGTGTTTAAAGGATTGTCGAAGAGCGCTATTTGGCGCCGATGAAACATTTCGGTGTGCACATCTGCGACTGCAAGGGAGTATAATGTAGGATTATTATCATTTAAAGTGGCAGAAGATATAAGTGTTCACTTCTTTATCTTGCGCATCAAACTCTATATTATTTAAAGTATTTTAATTCTAAACATGGTAAATACAAGTGTTTTAACAATTTAACAAGTGTACTAATAAAAATAAGACATTCTTCTTTGCTTTACATAAATATGTGTACTGAATTGATAAAAAGTAAATAAAAAAGGATAATTTGTTATTTAGTTTGAAATTTTATTAATAAGTGAATTCTTCCCCTTCGGAAATAAATTGGATGGTTTCCCCTAACTACGTTATCTCTGCTCCTTAAAGTATCATATGGTTAATGTTTTTCTTTTCACTTATTTCCGAGATTGGACATCACGTCAAAACCTGACAAGAGGTGTGATCTCTCGGTTATAAGTCGGGTATATTGTGTACATTTTTTTAACATTTTGACCGCTGGACTGTTATCTCTGTCCTTTTCTTTTTAAATTTAGCCGGGGGCGGGGGGGGGGGGGTGGGGTGTTGAGGGCACTTTTATTAACCATGTAAAGGTTTATTTCTGTGAAGGACTGCTAGCTGGATGTTTGGCCGTGACGTCATAAGTTTATTCAAGTGTTGCTGCTTATTCCATCAATATACTTATTTATTTATATTTTCTAAGTGTAATGATTTTACCTCTATATCTATTATTGCTAGTGTACCGACGTGTCGTTATAAGTACTACTAGCTGAAATGAAGATCCAAGGTTGTTTTTCGTTTCCTTTTGGGTCTACCGATAGTGTGGTCTTCCTTAACTCCAGCTGATTTATGACTTAATCAATGTCGATTTGATGAATGGTGTCTGAAATAGCAACAAGTAATTCTTTTTATGGATTGTTTATTGTTTGACTGTGTTGATTTATTTCATATATCAGTGATAAACTGTCTCTCTTGTTCTACGGTTTTGGTTCGTTGTTGGTGGACGATCTGCTTCATTTTTCTAAATATTAATAATTTAACAAAACATATCTGAAAGAGTTGCAATTCTCCTCCAGTCAGATTATCCGTATTTCTGTGATTATTACTAATCTATTCCAGTTAGATCGTCTGTAGCTCCCTCAACATTACAGATCTGTCCCAGTTATCTCAGCCCATCTGTAGTTCTGTCAACATTACAAATCTGTCCCAGGATGATCATCTGTAGTTCTGTAAACATTAGAAAATCTGTCCCAGTTATCTCATCCCATCTGTAGTTCTGTTAACAATATAAATATGTCCAAGTTAGCTCACATCATCTGTAGTTCCGTCAACATTACAAATCTGTCCCCGGCATTCATCTGTAGTTCTATCAACATTACAAATATGTCGCAGTTATATCCCCCCATCTGTAGTTCCGTCAACAATATAAATCTGCCCAAGTAAGCTCAGCTCATCTGTAGTTATGTCAACATTACAAATCTGTCCCAGTAAGCTCAGCTCAACTGTAGTTATGTCAACATTACAAATCTGTCCCAGTTAGCACAGCTCATCTGTAGTTATGTCAACATTACAAATCTGTCCCAGTTAGCTCAGCTCATTTGTAGGTCCGTCAACAATACAAATCTGTCCCAGTAAGTTCAGCTCATCTGTAGTTATGTCAACATTACAAATCTGTCCCAGTAAGCTCAGCTCAGCTGTAGTTATGTCAACATTACAAATCTGTCCCAGTTAGCTCAGCTCATCAGTAGTTCCGTAAAGATTGTGAGGAATCAGTTGTGCACTTTTATAACGTTCATCCTCTCCGGAAGTATCACTTCTGTTCATCATTTTCTTAACCGATCGTCCTATTCTTTGACATATTTTATGCACCTACATTCTGCTCTAGCCGCTCCCAGACTTGTGTTCGTTTCGCAATGTGAATCGTCGTAACCTAATTAGGCAAGTCTGAGAATAATTTATCACCTAAGTCGTCTAGTCACCTTTGATAAAGTCGATCTTTATTGACACAAGATGGTAGAGCACGATCGATGAAAAGAAAGCCATATTGTCTGTCTGAGAAATCCGTCTGAAGGATTTACCCAAACACAGGTGATAAGACGTAATCGTTTCCGCTGGCCCATCGTTATATAAATACTACTGATAATGTGTCTTTGGAGACAATATTGTGGGAAAGCATCTGAACAGGAAATGTTCATAGATTTGTTTGTGAGTTTGCAGAACGTTGCAATCGGAAGTATTACTTTTTAATTAGAAAGTGGTCACGCGTTGGAATTTTAAAATTTGATATTTTAAAACACGCGGGGGATATAATTATTTAACACCCCGACAATTTTGTTCTAGAGAAATTACCATTGTCTTAATGTGAGAGCTTGAACAGACTTTGACTTTCATTTGCAAATTTGTCGGAAGTGCAATCTGGGATTTGAACTGAGAAATGGAAATATAATCTAGCGAAATCGGAGTCACAAATCAGACGGCATCGCCACGTTATGCTAGCAATTCACCAGAGCCAGAGAGAACGATCGGACAAAGGTTTTCAATAATTAAAATTATGAGTGACAGATCAAAGTTTTTGGGCAACTTTGAAACCCGCAGTTGTAAATACCAAACTGGAAACTTAAAGGACCAGGACAGAGTATTTGGGCAACTTTAAAACTTAAAAGTAAACACGCATTTTTAAATACAAAGACTGGGGACCTAAAGAATCAAATCACCCGTCATAAGAGAAAAATTAAAATTTCCCAGACCAAGTGATTCGAAAGTATCAACTTGCTGTGTCTATTTTAACTGTGCCGGGAGATTGTGTTTCCAAAAGTTACTTTTGGGTAAGTGTAAACATTTATTTTACTATATGAATTTGACATGTTTTCCTTGTTAAGTAGTTATATATGAGGCTCGCAACCTCAACATATAAAAATAGTATATTCATAAACCATTACAGCAAGCGCTGGTGTTTGGTTTTTGCTAAAACTCGAAAGCAACCGCAACCCCAGACGTCGAATGGAGCAGTGATGAATGGTGATTACGTCACATGTGCCTAAAATAAATAACATCATTTTGTGACATATATGTACCTTGTTAATTGTAAGCTGGGCTAATCATTGCTGTCACGCTGTCGAAGCACATATTATTCCAGTTCAATAACCAGAAGAATAACGGTAATTTCTAATCATATTGTGGACATAATCAAAGAGTTATACTGTGTATACTCAGGAAGAATAATTATTCAGAGAGACTAACATTGGTAGCTGGACAGCGAGACAATGCGTCTGTTAATTTGCAACCCACAAATGTACTTTGCTTAGGCATTTGTTCTTTTTATTGTGTCTAAAGTTCCTGGAACGAAGCTATCAGACAATACATCGTACGAAGCTGCAAGTCTAAAGTTCCTACGCCACTAGCTGTGAGTTAACAGCAGGGAATCAACACTAACCGCCTACATTGGACGAGTTGTGAGGAGAAGAGCCGGCATCACAGAATAATTGTCGAAATCACGGCTGCAGGAGTCACTTAGACCAGCTAAGTTTATTAAAGAAACAGCAAGAGGACAATTGTTTTTATAAAATCCTCAACCCAAGTCTCAGTGAAGACAATTTTATTTACATCTGAAATTCACCATCATTCCATCGCTAACTTAACCTGCCAAGAGTAATTCATTTTGTAATATGTTACATGTTATTCAAAAACAAAACAATTATAGTTGATTCAATTATTATCGGTATGAAAGAAAACGTATGAACAATACTCTTTAATATATATAGTTCTAGACATGTATCTATATGGTGATATCACGAGAAGAAAGAAGACATCAGATTAAGCTGGGAGAACAGGTCCTGGAGCAGGTCGACCACTTTAAATACCTCGGAGCTATTATAGACCGAAAGGGAGGCATCAAAGAAGAGTTGGCCACTCGAAAAGCAGCAGCTGGGAGACTTTTTCAGGCCATAAATCGAGGATTCCTCAGCAAGAGAGAGGTTGGTAAGAAAACGAAGATGGCTGTATACCGCTCCACCTATGTCCCAGTCTTGACATATGGATGCGAGTCATGGGCAATGACTACAACCCATAAAAGCCAGATCCAAACCTCAGATATGAGGTATCTGAGGAAGGTGGTTGAAGTAACAAGAAAAGACATGGTACGCAACCAGACGATACGTCAAGGCCTAAAATGCCACCCCCTACAGACCCAAGTAGAACAGTCCCAACTAAGATGGTTTGGCCATGTCTGCAGAATGGGAGAAGATCGGCTACTACGACAAGCATGGGAAACAAAGAGCCAAGGATCCAGACCCCGAGGACGACCCAGAGTCCGCTGGGAGGACAACATTAGACAATCTTTGAAGGACCGAGGACTAGAATGGAACCAGGCCAGGAGGAAGACAGCCGATAGAATAGTCTGGCGCTCTCTCTTCCAAACCTCTACACCTCACGGTAGAAGGGGAACGACTAAGTAAGTAAGTAAGTAAGTAAGACATGTATCTACATCTATAGAGCAAATACTTTTAAAACGAATTTCGCTGGATTTACACCAGCTGGGGGCTTGAACCGGCTAAAAGGATCCCGTTACACGCTCATTGAGTCATTTTGGGAATATGGCGTTACGCCCATATTTCCTTTACCATCGGCACACTAGGGGTGATGTGGTCAGCATCACGCCGGCCGCATTAACCTTCTTAGAGTTGCTCTGGAACCCAATTCATGGGGCTGGGTCGAACGGGCTAAACCATTGCTTAATGCTTCACAAAAGGCGACGGATCAGATATAAGTTAATAGTGCTCTGCCCTATGCAGCATTGTTCTTATCTTCTGAAAACATCTCATGAATCTACCTTGAGATAGAAGCGTCATTATCCTTCTATCTACAACTCTGCCAAAAGTAATCGTGTGCGATATTAGATACTCTTGAGTGTTGGCCATTGGTTGACACCTATTGCAGAGCTAAGGGAAGGCAATCAGTGACAAACATTACACAGCTGTTATTGTTATTGTTAATCAGATTCGACTTCACTGCACTCCGGGCAAATCTATAAGTCATCAGTCTCCCTCAGCAATTGTCAAAGAGTATGAATGCTAATTGTACCTGTAGCACACTGGTTGTACCAACGACGGATGCATCCTCTCTTACGTCCATGTCTACTAGTCCCACGTTTGATGCCAAACTCCAACAGCCTCAGCCTTGTTGATTCATCCATTGCAGTGTCATTATCCAGCAGGCGATCATTAATAGACTTTAGTATCTCTCCCTTATCCATGTCCTGTGTCTCTACCATGGGTGCTGTCGAGGCCAGTCTACCAACTCGCTCATTGCCACGTGCCCCTGCATGACCAGGGCAGTAGATCTACACCAGTTCTTCAAGACTTGAGGCTTCTATTTTCAATTCCTACCGCAGCCATCCATTCTGAAATTTCCAAAGCATGGCTTGAGAGTCTGACAAAGTAACTGCCCCGGTTGATGGAGTTTCAGACAGCCAAGTCAGTGCTGCAGTAACTGCCTCTACCTCCATTCTCATGCTGGAGGTTATTGTCATGTAGGCTCCACTCTGTTCAGCGATGACCCTGCCCTTTATTCTCGCAGAGAAGCCCCATCCTGATTTCTCACTACGAACTACAGACCCATCAGTGTAGACATTGGCGTCATCATCCCCAGGATGATCACTTATCAACTGATCAATCTCCAGCTCTGCTTTTCCATTGCTCCAAGATCTTTACTCTCTGCAAGGGCCAATGATGACCTGGAGGTAGATTATCCAGATCTCCCCTGACTTACGCCACTCTTCCCCTTTGGATACATTTTCAACCCTGGTCACCTGACTAATCGTTGCCTTTGCCTGTGCCATCCTTGACATCCCCTTCTTGATTCTTGCTCCTTTCATGTCAGCCACATTCTTGTGAAGGGGGTGTCTTTTGTCGGTGGTTACCCGCATATAGGCTTTTGCCTGGGCCGTCGCATATCTAATAGCAATCTGAGCGCGTATCTCATTGTCACAATGGGGGTATCACGCGTACATCTCAAAACTACTCGCATCCTTTCATTTTGAATGCGTTCCAGCTTTAGTTTTTAAAGCTGCCAGTCCTCGCTTGCTCTTCCCTATGATCAGTTCGACATAATACTTGAATGATAGCCCACGATCAAACGTTACTACCAGATACTTATTCTGTCTTGCCTTTCAATGTTCTGCCCACTGAAAGTGATGTCTGCAAGGTCCGCTTTCACTATGACATTGTTGAAAGAGCACCACATCACACAGGCCTTGTTGGGATTGACCCCTGATCCGCTTCCCATACACACATTTAGAAACCGCCTCTAGTGTCTCGTGTATGCCTTGAACCATTTCCTGTCTGTCTGAGCCAGTTTTGTACTTGAGTATGTCATCTGTGATAGTTACTGTTCGTCCCAGTCGTGGTATTTACATTCTGGGTGGTCTCTCCATTTCTTTTCTTTTGGGAGGGAAAATGCCTAAAAAAATGAGATGCTCTGGTTACCTCCAACTGTAAAAGGTCAGAGTTCAGCGATGGAAGCAAGACTTATTCTACAGCACATGTAAAACTGACTAATTGTGATGTGGCAAGGGTAAACATATTAGTCATTAATACTAAGGTAAAGAGGGTTTAAATGAAGTACAGCGGACACTCTGTTCGATAGGGCCTTAACAAAAAGAATTCAAAGACGCAGTAAACAGGGGTAAGAGTTAGGTTTAGGGGTTGAAATGAAGAACACATAGCCGTAAGTTCCATAGGGCCTTAAAATATAATTCAGAGACGCATTAAGTAGGGGTAATGCTTACGTTTAGGTATCCTAAACCTAACCCTAACGACGTTGGCGACTTACTGGGATGACATCAAAGAAGACGGCCCACTGAGATTCATTTCAACCAGGTTTAAGTATCCTAAGCCTAACCCTAATCCCTAATGCTTACGACGCTGGCTACTTACTGGAATGATATCAAAGAAGGCGGCCCACTTTGCTTCATTTCAACCACCACGGAGTTACAAGAACTATATATTAGTAGATGAAGCAGGGGAAGCAACTGATGGTTTAAACTAGGACAGTTAGGTATAAGCAGTAAGATAAAGGCAAGAAGGTTGTCAGAGGAAGGTGCAAATAAAACCTCCAGAAGAAGGCTAGATTAGTGACTA
This sequence comes from Oreohelix idahoensis, assembly GCA_024509875.1. Classification (NCBI taxonomy): domain Eukaryota; kingdom Metazoa; phylum Mollusca; class Gastropoda; order Stylommatophora; family Oreohelicidae; genus Oreohelix; species Oreohelix idahoensis. Next base: position 463,911 of record JAMPIV010013075.1, read on the forward strand.
GAGTTCACGGTGCACGCTCTTAGGGGCAGTTGAGAAAAGAGACATTCGAGAAGCGCCAGTTAGACAGGCAGGTCGCTCGAACCTAGGTAACGGTTGTGCAAGGTGAACCAGAAATCTTGACAGATATATGCTTGCTCATAGAAGTTTGCTAACTCGATGATCTATGGTGGACAGACTCAGCGGCATCATAAAGTAGAAGATCATAACTACAATAAGCAGACAAGTAAAGAAAGAATTTATGAAGGAAATTCGTTACCAAGAGAATTGATCATCTTGAAGAGGTATGAAGATATTCTATATTTGTCCTCATAAGACGAATCACTTTTTTCCATTTTTTTTTCACACCCATCAATAGTTTAATTGTAAGAGCTTTAATTAGAATCTTATAGTCAGTGTTTAGAAGCTATATGGGCCTGTAATATTTTAGTAGTTTTCTATCTGTTTTTTCTTTAGGTAAGAGTATTATGTATGACTGATTTAAACTTACGAGAAGTTCGCTCATCTGAACAGCTTCCTCGAAGACTTTAATTCATAGTGGTCCGAGCACGGGAAAAAAGAATGTATACAATTATGCTGTAACGCCATCCGGACCTGGTGTTTTGTCTCGGTGTAGTGTGTTTTATGCCTCTCGCAAATTTTCGAGCGTTAGTCCTTAGTCTAAATATTTACTGTCTTGTTCTGTGAGAGGCTTGGTGTGGTGCAGAAAAAGTCTGCTCTTGTTTCTTCTTTGGCATTGTGGTGAAGTGGGATGTTATAAATATTTATAGGGGACTTAGTGTAGTGACTGAGATCAGCTCTGAAGGTATATATATATCTAATAAGAGTAGTGTATTATATATAACCTTACTTGCTGCCACATATGTATACCTCAGTCAGAATTATTCTGGAATAGTGTGATGACTACGTTATATGTCTAGGGTATGTGTATGATGAAGTGTAAGTCAAAACAACAACAGACAGATAAACAATTTAATTTATTCCACTACACTTGACAACACTGTGACACTCACATACATAAAACACTCTACAAGGATATCTTAAAGGAGTCACTGATAACTTTTCAAATAACAATATGTATTCATTGCTATCATGAATGAATATGTGTCCTGATTCAAATACAAAGGGAACCAGGAATCACAATCAATTTTAATTACAAGTTATATGTACAGAATTTATCAATATGAATCTTGTAGTGACATATATTATTAAAAGTATCCTATGTGTGTCAGTTGTGTAGTAGTAATATGAGGTAATACTGGTTTTGTTTTGTTCAAGCTCTGTTGGTATTTGTCATCATGACTTCAATAGTTTGTCTTTATTGGAACTAGTATTGGAGATGTTCTCAGTTCCTGATATTAAAACAATTTACTTCCCCTCTTAAGTTTATGTTACAATGTTATTTTAAGATGGGGGTACATAATTTTGAGCTCAGCTGGCCACATCAGCTTATCTTGCGTGATGGCGGCAGGAAAAGACTCCTCTGCTCGATTTCTCCCCTGTGCTCTGGAGACACCTCACTGATAGCTAAATGGACCAAGGAGTATGCTGTCCGACTCTGGATTCAGCAAAGCTCTGACCAGGTGCTGCTCAATAACGTCAAGACCACGGTCCCTGAAAACAAGAAGGATGTACCTTCTACTTCATAACTAATTGATACTCTAGTTCTACACTGAGCACAATACATCACAAACATTGAGTTCAGAGCGTTAGGCCAACTGTCAGCTTCATCTGAAATACTTTATACCAGTATTAACCTCCTTAATGGTTACTACGCCTCTGCACTTCCAGCATTATTTCTTTCTAGTCAATCATCTAGGTGTCAGTGTACTGTTTGGCCATTCCATGCCGTTTTACTTTCCTCCGACACCTTCTGTTCAGGCTGGAGCATTATAGGCTTTACATCATGTTTGCTACTGAACTACACATATATACAGGCATAAATTAACAATTCACATTCAATTTTCATTAAAAGATACTGAATGTTTCAAGCTTACCACAATTCATAGAATAAACACAGATACGTTGACTAGCAATGAATTCTGGCACAAATACTGGCACAAATTCCCATCTGCTTATGTTCCAGGCTTTTATTTAGCAAAAATATGAGCTGGCTTCAACGCACTGTTGCTTTATCAAGCTTATTTGAACTAGTGGTCTCGAACTAACGCTCCTAAGTGATTATATCAGCGAGTCTGGCCAATGGAGCCACGTTTCGACAAGTGTTTGAAAAAATTTTACCTTCCTACGTCTCCCCTAACAACCAAAGATAGTATTTATAGTCCGACCAATCGTGTTTAGTCTTATATTTGTTGCGCTCCAATCAATTTGGAGTTTACATGGTAGGCTATTTCCGTACGCAAGGTTTTTTCAAACACGTTATAAAAAAATTTTATGAGCAGAAATGATTTCATGCTGTCAGGCATCCCCACTATTTTATTTTGGTTATAACTTGTTAATTCCTAGACTATTTGCGTAACGTTTTACATATTCTTTGTCAGCAAGCCCTAAGGAACCCAAATATACAAATTTAAAAGAGCTAAGTGGCTGCGTTCAAAATATGCAATTTCTTCTACCTCCTGTTTCGAAGATGTGCTGTCTGGGTACTGTAATGTTTTCAAACGTAAACCCATCTAATGTTATCTTTTCTAATAAGCGTTTTTCAGGATTTAAAAACCTAACTCTGGGAAGGTTAGTGTTTTTATCACTGTCCGTCCGAAAAAGTTAGTGCATGTGGCCTTACACGCGTGATAGTAGTAATTGTGTATCGCGTTACGCTTGTTGGGGTGGCATTAATAGCGAGACGCGTGTTTAATTTTGCATGCGTTCCTGATTTTCATTCGCCCCTCTCTCTTTCTATTTGAGTCCATCTGTTCGTTCGTTTTGGTAACGTAATATAATTAATGTTAGGATTAATTTAGGTCATTACGCAGTGTGCCTCTCAATGTTTTTCTTAGAAATGCAATACCCGTTTTAATGTGTTGTGGAAACGCTTGTATTTATGCAGTGGCTTATATTTAACGTGGAAACGTTACAATTTGCAGACGAAGCATAAAACAAAGGGGGATTTCGAGTACATTCCTTGTGACAGCACTGTTATTTTACCATTGCTCTTTTCTTTATTAGAATTTATTTGTTAGGCTTTATATTTACCTGATAATTTATATATGTGGATTAGAATATTTCACGACACCTCCCCTCTTAAAACAGACATTATATGTCAGTCCTTTATTCTATATACACATAGATAAATGTAAGTCAACTTGACTTTACTCTGCTGTGGTGCTATCATGGTTTTATGTAGTTGGGTCCATTCAGAGTAGGCACTACTCATGAAATCTGCCTCAGACTTCTACAACCAATAATATATTTCGGTTATGTTACTGAACAGCCGCAAGTGTGAGTGCTTGTCTTAATGCTGCTTCGCAACCCGTATTCACCATTTCTCTTCTCTGAGTCTGCGCAATGACATGTCCAGAGAACATTATATTTCCCTCAAAATGTACGTTATGAGGAGATAACATATACCTGGTGATAGCAGAGTTTTCGTAGTGGATCCCATAATCTTCTTATTATCCTGTATGAAACATTCGGAATATCCTCAATCAAAGAGGCAACTCAGGGATTCATTACGTTCCTCCGAAATGTTTACATCCAACAATTTTCTCATCATTCTAGAGAAGACACTAGGCGCATTCTTCAATCCAAATGGCAATCTATTAAACTCATAGTGTCCTTCTGAGGTACTAAAAGCTAGGTATGGTCTAACCTCAGGCTTTACTGGAATCTGATAGTATCCTTTACTCAGATCCACTTTTGAGAAATATTTAGCTTTATTTAGTCTGGCAACCAGCTGATTTGTATCCGGCAATGGATCCACCTGTCCTTCTGTAATAGCATTCAGTCTCCTGTAATCTATACAGAGTCTATGTTCTCCAGAGGGCTTCCTTAAGAGTACAACACCGGAACTATACGAAGATTCACTGTGCGAAATAATTCCTTCCTTCAACAGATAGTCTATCTCTTCCTTCAAAGCTTTCTCCTTAGCAAACGGAATCGAATATGGTTTCATACAGACAGGTGTGGGGTCTATCAGTTTCATATCATATTCCAATAGGTTTGTATGCCCTGGTCGGTCTGTTAACACCTCTGCATGATTATTTAGAACCTGTTGCACTCTCTCTTTCTGAGTTTTCGTTAAATGTGTACTGATTTTCACCTGTGCTGCTGTCTCACAGGGGTGTAATGGATATTCAAATGATGAAAGTGGTTCCTTTTTCATCTCCATGGCGATGGACAAGGTCAACAAGTGTGTCTCTTCCTGATGTTCTCTTTCCAAATATTTCTTCAGGAGATTCACATGATAGATTTTTTCTTTCCCCTTCTTATCTATCTTATAATTTGTTCTAGACACCTTCTCTAAAACTGTATATGGACCCTGCCATCCAATTTGTAACTTATTCTGACTCCCGGGCAAAAGAAGCAGTACTTTCTCTCCCACAGCCAAATTTCTGTCTTTCGCCTTCCTGTTATAATAGGCAGCATGTTTCTTCCTGGCTTGTTTCAAATTTTCATTGGCAAGTTTCCAGCCAGTTTTTAAACGAGTGGTCAGCTCATTCACATATTGGTATGAAGATGTAATGTTTTCCTCTGCCTTTTCATCAGTCCACGTTCTTAACAAAGCTACATATGGACCTTTAATTGTGTGGACCTATTTGTCCATGCACCGGTATGGTCTCTTCCACTCGAAGCTTTATAGTGATGATTTTTCCTCCCAGAATTATCATTCACAAAACGACCGCTACCAATTTTTCTTTTGGGGCTTTCTCCCCACTTAAAATTCTTGATGAGAGATTTCCTCTCTACATCCTCTTCCTCCAGTTTGTTTAAGTCCGATTGAGGGATTTTCGGCTTATCCTGGGGTAAGACATCTTTTTGCACTCTCCGCATAGTGGCCATTGTAAAACAGTTAAGTGAAGCTTGTCCGTGAAAAGGGGCTTCCCATTCCATTTGGTCCACTTTATCAAATCTATTTTTCTTTTTATTATCAGGCCTAATTTTGCCCCGTGGCGTGTCCAGGTCCTGATCCATGTTCCCACTTGTGGGTGTTCCCTCATGTGCTATGCTACACCTTTCTACAAAATTCTCAATGTCCCATCTTGCTTTGGGCCAATAATAATTGTGAGCCACCTTTTGAATGATGGTACCTATCTTCTCATGGTCCCCATCTGGTTTCACATGTAGGCTCCTTATTAAGTCTGCCCTATATCTTTTAGGAAGTACCAGCTGTCCCTGACCTTTGGATCTAGCTCCAGTCTTCCTATACATCAACTTGTTTTTCATGTAAAAATCTCCCTTGCCTGGAGTTGTATGACAAGTTGACAATTTTCTGAAACAAGGCTTGAGTGTTTTATCCCCAGCCTGTGCCTTCCTCATCTCTTCTGGAGTGGTATCTAACATAATATCCTCCTCCTGTCTTGAGGTCGACCTGACCTGAAGGGTTGCCATATACACAGGTTTCCTTCTGCAACGGTCAGTGTCATGATTGTCCATCTGACAATTCTTACACCACCTTTTTCCTTGGTTGAAAGATTTTCTTTCATCATATTTCCTTTCATCGAATTGTGGGAATTTATTTTTATTTTCATACCGTGGCCTATCAAATTGGTGCTTACCTTTGTTTTGATCCCTAGGATCAAATTTATTAAAGTTCTGTGGTGCCCTAAAGTTATCCACTTGTTTCTTTTTATTACCTGTTACCTCTGCTTGAGCTGCTTGATACCTTTCAGCAACATTTAGCAACTCACCCAGCCTCTCTGCACCTTGTTCCATGAGAAACTTTCTCAGGTCTGGAGCCATGGACTCTCTTAATTGCTCTATAAGGACCATTTCCTTAAGATCTTGGGTTTTCCCCAGAGAAGTCCATTTCTCCAAGTATGTCTCTATTCGTGCAGAGAACTGGTGATAGGTTTCACCTGACAGTAGTTTAGCATTCCTAAATTTTTTCCTATAAAATTCTGCATTCTTTTCATATCTTAACAAAAGAGCCTGCTTTAGCATGTCATAATTTTCCTGATCACCTCTGCTCATTTTTGCAAAAACTTCATAAGCTGCCCCACGAAGTCCCTGAGATAACTTTAAGCTCCACCTTTCTCTCTCTAACCCATACGTGGTAGCTAATAGTTCATACCTATTTAGGTAGCTCTCTATATCATCGTCTTTCTCAACAAAATGATCTAAATGAAAATTCATAGCTGAGGTTGAGGCTCCTTGGCTAGCAGTGGCATCAGAGGCAAAGGGACTGGCACCATTTTCAGGAGCATGGCCTTGAAACTCAAACTCCCTTAGTCGTAACTCATGTTCCCTTTGTAATCTTTTATCTTCTGCTTCCCTTTCTGCAGCTAATCTTCCTTCTCTTCCCTTTCTGCAGCTAATTTCTTCTCTTCCCTTTCTGCAGCTAATTTCTTCTCTTCCCTTTCTGCAGCTAATTTCTTCTCTTCTTTCTGCAGCCTCTTCTTTCCTCGCTTCCAATCTTTAGCCTCAGCCTCAATCTGCAACCTCTTAGTCTCAGCCTCAGCCTCAAATTGTAACTTCTTAATTTCCCTTTCAGCCTCTAACTTTCTTTCGGCTTCAAACCTTCTTTCTTCGCGTTCAATAAATTTGTCACATTCCGTAGTGACATAGGCAACCATAACTTGCCCATCTAATCCTAACTCTTTTGCAGTCTGAACAGCAGCAGATCGAAATTTGGCCAGGTCCGCCATTGTCTATCAGGTAAATTTATACAATGTCTAACCAACAATTCAATCTCTAAATATATATCTAATGGACAACACAGGCACCGTGAGCTCAACCTTATTTAATTCCACCCAAGGATACCTTTTAATTCTTATATTCCCTGAAGTGAATTACCCCCAATANTTTTAATAGGGAAAGATTCAAAATCCCAAGAGCGAGACCCCAATATATGTGGTGAAGTGGGATGTTATAAATATTTATAGGGGACTTAGTGTACTGACTGAGATCAGCTGTGAAGGTATCTATATCTAATAAGAGTAGTGTATTATAGATAACCTTACTTGCTGCCACATATATATATCTCAGTCAGAATTATTCTGGAATAGTGTGATGACTACGTTATATGTCTAGGGTATGTGTATGATGAAGTGTAAGTCAAAACAACAACAGACAGATAAACAATTTAATTTATTCCACTACACTTGACAACACTGTGACACTCACATACATAAAACACTCTACAAGGATATCTTAAAGGAGTCACTGATAACTTTTCAAATAACAATATGTATTCATTGCTGTCATGAATGAATATGTGTCCTGATTCAAATACAAAGGGAACCAGGAATCACAATCAATTTTAATTACAAGTTATATGTACAGAATTTATCAATATGAATATTGTAGTGACATATATTATTAAAAGTATCCTATGTGTGTCAGTTGTGTAGTAGTAATATGAGGTAATACTGGTTTTGTTTTGTTCAAGTTCTGTTGGTATTTGTCATCATGACTTCAATAGTTTGTCTTTATTGGAACTAGTATTGGAGATGTTCTCAGTTCCTGATATTAAAACAATTTAATTCCCCTCTTAAGTTTATGTTACAATGTCATTTTAAGATGGGGGTACATAATGTTGAGCTCAGCTGGCCACATCAGCTTATCTTGCGTGATGGCGGCAGGAAAAGACTCCTCTGCTCGATTTCTCCCCTGGGCTCTGGAGACACCTCACTGATAGCTAAATGGACCAAGGAGTATGCTGTCCGACTCTGGATTCAGCAAAGCTCTGACCAGGTGCTGCTCAATACCATCAAGACCACGGTCCCTGAAAACAAGAAGGATGTACCTTCTACTTCATAACTAATTGATACTCTAGTTCTACACTGAGCACAATACATCACAAACATTGAGTTCAGAGCGTTAGGCCAACTGTCAGCTTCATCTGAAATACTTTATACCAGTATTAACCTCCTTAATGGTTACTACGCCTCTGCACTTCCAGCATTATTTCTTTCTAGTCAATCATCTAGGTGTCAGTGTACTGTTTGGCCATTCCATGCCGTTTTACTTTCCTCCGACACCTTCTGTTCAGGCTGGAGCATTATAGGCTTTACATCATGTTTGCTACTGAACTACACATATATACAGGCATAAATTAACAATTCACATTCAATTTTCATTAAAAGATACTGAATGTTTCAAGCTTACCACAATTCATGGAATAAACACAGATACGTTGATTAGCAATGAATTCTGGCACAAATACTGGCACAAATTCCCATCTGCTTATGTTCCAGGCTTTTATTTAGCAAAAATATGAGCTGGCTTCAACGCACTGTTGCTTTATCAAGCTTATTTGAACTAGTGGTCTCGAACTAACGCTCCTAAGTGATTATATCAGCGAGTCTGGCCAATGGAGCCACGTTTCGACAAGTGTTTGAAAAAATTTTACCTTCCTACGTCTCCCCTAACAACCAAAGATAGTATTTATAGTCCGACCAATCGTGTTTAGTCTTATATTTGTTGCGCTCCAATCAATTTGGAGTTTACATGGTAGGCTATTTCCGTACGTAAG
>JAMPIV010013075.1:477500-578685 GCA_024509875.1 Oreohelix idahoensis
CATAGAAAATAAAATAATAATAATTTAAAGGCAGGCTTCTCTCTGCGGACATGACAAAAAGGAGGATGACAATTTTCTAACTTGCACACTCTCTCTCTCTCTCTCTCTCTCTCTCTCTCTCTCTCTCATTCATGTACTTAAGATAAAAATATTGAGTGATGTAGAACCTCACCTTTAACGGTGTGTGTGTAGGGGAGGAGGGGGAGGATAAGGATGTGTGTTAAAGGGAGTGGGAAAAGGTAGAAACAAACACCGGTGATGGAATACCACGTAATTGGCAGTGGGGTTGGGGAAGGGGGAGGTTATAGGAAAACGACCTTCGTATAAACTAAAGGCTTGGATTTAAAAATATTTGGCAGGTCGAGGCACAGGTAGCTGGGGATAGTGGACAGGTTTTAAAAAAAGCGTCTCTCGCTGGAGGAATAAATTTAGGAGAAATGCTGGGCGGATAACTTTGTACTCAAATACTGATTGAATGCGACATTTTCAAATTAGAAAACGAAATTCCGAGAGCAAAAGCATTAATTTAAAATGGATGTCTGGTAGTGTCCTGGGAATTTATTTAAGCATAATGGCTTTGAAAATGTCTGGGTTTTTTTTCGTATGTGTGTCTAGTATGTCTTGTAAGATTATCTGTGCTCTTATAATTGTACTACATTTATAGAAAAACACTTTCTTGTATATTTCCCTGGCACATCTTGCATCGTGATTTTCGATTTAATCTGTGTGCTTCCTTTTGTGTGGTTGGTGTCATGTTACATAAAAATCGATATGTGACTTCTCTGGCTTTTGGTGCGATGCTTTTGTTGTGAAGATCGGTGGAAATCTCAGTGTAATCTGTTATAAAATAATTGTAACCTCTCTTAATTCTTAGGTGTAAAGGTGGTGCTTGTGACCTGACTAAGTGTTTGTAAATTTTGTTTGTTTTCTGGTTAATTAAAATGTCGTGTCCTCTGATGGCTTGTATCCATGTCCTGTAAAAGTGTGATAGTGTGCCGTAATGGTGTGGGACATTGTTCTTTAGTGGTTTCAGTCTAGCAAGTCTAAGCCCTACGTAGTAATGGGCTAATGAGTGTCGTTCTGGGTCTCTTATTATATTTCCTACATGTCATTCGAAGTGCCTTTATTTTTGTCCCTATATCCTGGAGGGCAACTCACTCGAATCTTTTCTCTTGCATGAGTGTTTGATGGTTAATGCTAAATAAAGTGTGCCCAAAAACAAAACTCCTAATCTCCTTGTTTATCTCTAACACCGTATGTTGTGGAGGGTCAAAGACTGTAGCAATGTAAATTATTTTTGGAATAATAAAGCAGTTCACTATTGCACTTCTGGAAAAATGGTTGTATTTCTGTATCTGTAGCGGTGAAGCGTGTCTGTGGTATATGCGTCTAAGTTCTGCCATGTGACTTTGTGTGTGCGGTTCGGGAGAGATGGGAAGTATATACCGTACAGTTTAATGTTTGTTGTAGACGTTAAATCAAAGGGAAAATCTGCTTTGTTTTTCCATCTGCGTATACCTGTAATTGTAGACTTTTGGGCGTTTAATTTTGACCCACTACCTTTACCAAAAAGCGTGAAAGTGTCTAGAATATTTTTTATAGACCTATCATGGGGGGGGGGGAGAGAGAAAAGAAGGTAGTATCGTCTGCGTAGGCAAGTAACTTTTGTTCCCCTTTACCTTGAATAAAAGTGCCTCTGATGTTACTGTCTTCTCTAATTTTCTCTTGCAGTGGTTCTAGGGCGAGTACATAGAGTAGAGGAGAAAGGGGACATCCCTGCCTAACAGATCTTGTCAGCCCAAAGGCCCCAGTAAATGAATGATTTACCAAAACCTTGCTTTCCGGTTTTGTGTATATAATTTCAATCCACTTTCTAAAGTATTCACCAATGTTGCAGTGTAGTAAAGTTTTATGGAGGTTTGAGTGGGATATTCTGTTAAAGGCTTTTTCCTGGTCTAGCGATAGGATTGTTGTTGTTGCGTTGAAGACGTGATGGGTGGAGGGCGGTCACTTAACAGCTGACCGTTATTGCCTCTTCTCGTTCCATCTTGGTCTACCCCGTTCAACCTGAAATTTGGTTATAATTGGGGTATTTAGTGTCATTTTATTTTCTAATTTTGTGTTCAATTTAAAGAACTATTGTCTTTAGCTGTTGTTGATTTTAATTTATATTAGTTTTTGTCCATTTTATTTTCTCTTTTGTATTGTTTATTGGTAACTATTGTCCTTTACCCTTGGTTTTAATTTGTATTAGTATTTGTTCTTTGAATTGTTGCTTTTTTGTTCGTTTTGTCTTAATATCTCGTTGTCTTTCTTTGTCCTATGAGTAGTTAGTAAGTTTTTTTTTTTTTTTTAACTGTGTTTTTTTTGTGTGTTTTTTTTAAAATAATGATTTGTTCGTTCTTGTTGCTTAATTTCTATTTAGTTTAATGTCTTTTCTGAAGTACTAACCTTGTATATTTTTCTTTGTTTTATGTATATATCTTTTAAGTATTGATTGGGCATCTCTTGAGGCATCTACAAGTATACTTAAAACCTTATCCCTTACATGTCTATATTGTGATTTCTATAGTAAGTTTTTAATTCTAGCCTTTGCTGTTCATCCTTTTTACAGTGGATCATTCTCTTCCTGACATTCTTGGCAGTGTGGTTCCTCTATCATAAAGTAAGCTACACCGAGACGGAGACGCCACAGTTTTCTGTTCGATGGTATCTTTAATTCTTCTCTGACCTGGCACGTCCTTGTTGGTTCTTTCAGCAGTTTGAATGCGTGTCTGCCTTTTCTGCTTTCCTTCCATGTTGTCTTCCATTCCTTGTTTATAGTTATCTTCACTTGGCTTTTGATCTCAGATCTTCCCAGTCCTGCTCTTATATTGTTTTTACATATTCTTCCATTCTTGGCGTTCCGATCTGCCAATTCGTTACCAGCAATACCTATGTGTGCTGGAACCCACACTTGCCTCACCCTACATCCTCTGTTCCCTAGTGATGTATTAACTAGAATTTCTTCCTTTATGTATGGCCGGCTACGTTTACCTGGGTGTTCTAGTGCTTGTAGTGATGATAGTGAGTCTGTAAATATCGTAACAGCTTCTGGTGGGTATCATCAATTATTTCTAAACTTTTTAAAATTGCTACCATCTCTGCGGTAACAATTGAAGCCCCTTCAGTTACACTGTAGCTTTTTTTTATTCCCCATTTCGGTATTACAACTCCGGCACCTAGTTACCCAATATCACCCTTGGATCCATCAGTGTAGACGGCCAGACTTTGTTTAGTTAGTTGATATATGAACTTTCTACTTATCATTTTAGCTTCCTTGTCTTCTATGTTTTGTTTGATCTTATCAGTAAGTGAGTAGTCTATGATTGTTGTTTTTAGTTCCCAGGTTGGTATTTTGCTTCTGTATTTATTACTATTTTTAATTGTGTTTGATAGTTCTTTGAACTGCGTTAGATCTTCTATAGTTCTCCACCCTGTTGGATATCTATCTTTATTTAAGGGGACGTCCCATACATTTGGTTGGTTTTTGACAAATGCTTTATGTGCTGGGTGGGTCACTTCTTGTGCTACTTTACTCCAATAATTTAATCTTAGTTCTTTCCGTGTAAGACCAAGGGGAGGTATGCCAAGAGCTACTTCTAGCGCTTCTACTGGTGTTGATATAAATGCGCCTGTAATGGTTCTCATGGCTGCATTTTGTATCCTGTCTAGTTTTGCTTTGTTAGAAGCTGCAGCTGAGTCATAGACTATGCTGGTATAAGCCAGTTTCCCACTGATGAAAGACTTGTAGAACATAAGCATTATTTTATTGCTCGCTCCCCATCCATTACCTTTTACTATCCTTAGTATATTTAGGGGTCACCTACAGCTTTCTACTAAATTGTCTACATGTTTATTCCATTTTAGTTGTTTATGTAAAGTTAAGCCCAGAAATCTTGTTGTTAAGGAGGTACATATTTTTTGTCCTTTAATGGTTAAATTGATTTTTTTTTAAATTTCCTTTGCTGAATATAATACCTACTGTTTTGTTTACATTAATTTGAAAGCCCGAACTTTTCATCCACTCTGAAACTTTGTCTATTTGTTTTTGAAGTTTTTATTAAACATGGTTCAAGTTTTTTTCCAGATCGCCAAATTGCACACTCGTCTGCAAATTGTGATATTGCATTCTTAATGTCGTTAAATTCATCTGCTAAATCATTTACACCTATAGTGAAAATTGAAGGAGAAATCACTGATCCCTGAGGAATCCCATTCTGTTGTTCATATATTTCTGACCTATCATTATTCACCTGTACAGTAAAATACCAGTCCTGTAAAAAAAGTTTTCTAGATACCTATAGGTTTTACTAGTAATGCCAATCTTTTAGTATTAGCAGGTCATTGTTTTCTATAAAGTCAAGTAGGCGCTTTCCTGCATTATCTGCATGTTGTCCACCCCAAGCATAATGATGGGAATTAAAATCGCCTACTATGACTGTTTTGGGGCCTAGTCTGGTGCTTATGGCTAGTATTTCTTCATCTTTAATTGTGCCATCTTTAGCGTATATATTTAATATTATTAGATTGTTTGGTTCAGCTGCTATAGTTACCTGGATACCTTCTATATCGGTTGCATCAAATACTTCCCAGTCAATAATTTTAAATTTTTCGTTGACTAAGACTGCGACACCCCCTCCTCTACCTTATTTCCTGTCGGGCCTATGTATCTTAAAGCCCTTACAGCTATATCTACTATTTGGTTTTAAATGGGTCTCTTGAAGAGCATACATGTTGTTAGTTTCTACTGTCTCTGCTAGTAGGGGTGCAAAATTCGTTTTGATACCCCTACAATTCCACTATTTAATTCGAAATCCTTCTAAGTTGAACTTTAACATCATCTAGTATCCCTTTTATTTTTGGTTAAACTATCAAATTTGCTCTTATTCTGTACTTCCTGAAATCATGGGCCCATTATCAACCATATTCTCAACAAATTCCTCATTCAGACTAGTCATTTTGTACCTATATTTTTCCACTAAGTATGGTAAAAAATACCTCAACTTGTTCTTTGATAGCTTTTTTTAGGTTGTTTTTGTTTTCCTGTTGTATTATGTTCTTTTTGACCACTTTCTTATTTCCATCCAATACTACATTCGCTTCTTTGCCTAGGTGTATCTTCTGTCTTTGACTTTCCATTCTTTTTAGTATTATTTCATTTCCGCTTTTAGTTCAGACAGTTTGACTAGTATTATTTCATTTTCTTCTTTCAGTAAAGTCAGTTTAGCTACATCCTGGGCAATTCGTTGCTGTATGGCTTTCACTTCTTGTAGCATTGCCTCTGCACTTTTCAGCGCATTCACATTGTTCAATGTTGTAGCTGAACTGTCTGGCTGACTGTTTTCTTTTGTTTTGTTAGTTATTTTCTGGTCTTTTCCTTTTGACAGCTGTGTTTTAATAGTTTTAATTTCTTCTTTTACAGACTTGATTTCTGCTATAACTTTAGTGTTTGTGTTTCTGGTATTTTCTTTTATTTCTTTAATTACTGTTTAAAATGGTGTTCTTGTTAAGATGGATTCTTTTAGTGCTAGTTTGGTTTGCTGGTACACTGGACAGCCCTGAAACCTGGCACTGTGGTTCCCTTTGCAATTGATACACTTTCTGTTCCCATTCGCCTTTTTGTAGTCAGTATCTGACTTTGCCTTTTCACACTGTGTAGATGGGTGATTACTGGAGCAGTATCTACAAACTGTTCTCCCCTTACAATTGTTCCTTCCGTGGCCAAATTTCAGACAGTTGGAGCACTGTAGAACAGGTTTAATGTAAGCTTTGGTGTTCTTCTTAGTTTTCCCAAACAGTAGCGTTTTAGGGGTTTCCCTCCCTTCTGTCGTTATTATAACCACCGGGGTTACAATACTCCCTTTCACCATTATTCTATCCACGTGTACCAGCTTTATGTCTGGGTTCTGTTTTGCGAGCATGTTCATAACTTCCTCGCTTGACAGGTTAGTGTTTATCCCTTTTAAAACACATCTACTGGTCTCTTTTGCTAGCTCTATCTTCACTTTTATGTCGTGTGCAAAAATAACCTGAGATTTCGCCTCGAGTATTAGCGGGCGTACGAAAAAAAAAAAAAAAAAAATGTCGTGTGCAAGAGTCACTGTTTTTGCTTCTACTTTGAGTTCCTCTATCATCTCTTTTATTCTGTCACTCTGATTTGGGGTAATTATTATGCCAAAATGGGTTTTTGAAATTTTGGCTATCGCCTTTTTGCCTAACACAGGATCAAGGATGTTTATAATTTTGTCTTCATCTAATGCCTTGATCTTGACAGCCTCACCAGCTACTTGCGTTATCTTTAAACGACATATGTTTACTACATCTTTATTTTTGGGAACTGCCTGGGTTGCTGTTTGTCTTGAGTCTTCTTTGGTACTTTCATTACTACTTTTATGGTTAGTATTTTCTTCAATGAGGCACTGACTTTTCTCTTCTAGTTTATCGTGCCTGGTGTCCCTACCTTGGTTTTAAACTGCTTCTGCCCACGTTTTGCCTTCCTTTGTTGTTTTTACTTCTGAGCCTCCTTCCAGTTTTTCCCTTATTGTCTCTATCCTGTCCTTTTTTTCTGTGTCTCTGATTTCAGTGTTCGTGGTCCTGTTTTTTTTCCGTCAGGTTTGGTGTTTTGTCCTTTTCATTGGCTTTTCCTTCCCAGGACTGTTTCCTGGTTAATGGTGCCGTTGTCCCTGACTAGTTTGAATTTTTCCAAGTAACTTTAATACATTTGCTTTATTTAAATTATATTTTATTTCTTCACTCATCTCATCTCAACCCGTAACCTGTCATGGGTCGTAGGGGTGCCATGGTGGAAGCATCAGCAGACAGGGTCCTCCACTGCTCTCTATCCTCAGCAATGCGTACAAGTGTGGAAAAACCGTGTCCTGCCCATTCTTTGATGTTATCAGCCCAGGATTTTCTTTGCCTTCCTCTTCTCCGTTTACATTCGACTGTTCCCTGGAGGATCGTTTTCGAAAGGGAGTCATGACGAGTTACATGCCCAAACCAGGCAAGCTTTCGACGTTTCACTACTGAAAAAAGTGGTTCTTGGTGGCCTGCATAGGTGTTTATCTTCTCTCTAACATAAACATTTGTTTTGTGCTCTTTATAGCAAATGCGCAAAATTCTTCTATAACATTTATGCTCGAAAGCCTGAATCCTTCGCTCCATATCTGCAGTGAGTCTCCAGCCCTCACACCCATACAAGGGAATAGATAATACGTGTGATTTGTATAATTTGATCTTCACAGGAAAACTGATGTTACTTTTCCAGATCACATTCAGCCTTGGTATTTCAGCTGAGGCCATCTCAAGTCTTGTCTTGATTTCTTTACTTGATCTTCCATCACTACATATAGTGGACCCAAGATATTTAAAGGTGTTAACTTCTTCTAACGTTTGCCTATTTAACATAATGTTGGTCGGAACATGTCTCTTATGGCTATTCACCAATATCTTGCTTTTTTCTATATTAATTTCCATCCCATACGTTCTTGTTACTTTCTCCAGTCTAGAGGTAAGGTCTTGAAGTTCTGATTCTGTTCCAGCTATCAGATCGATATCATCAGCAAAACGTAGATTGCAAAGAGGTCGGCCTCCAATCGATATGGTTGTTTTATAATCGTAGAGAGCCTCCTGCATAATATGTTCTAGATATATATTAAAGAGCACTGGAGACAGGATACATCCCTGGCGAACTCCTACAGTTGTTTTGAAAAATTCTCCAATGTCATTGCTTGCAAAAACAGCACTGCTTGCGTCCTTTTATAATGCTTCAATGATGTCTATGATGTTGGTATCAAAATTAAATTTTCTCATTATTTGCCATAAGCCTTCATGCCAGACTTGATCGAAGGCTTTTGTGAAATCGATGAAGTCATGGTATAAATCGTGTTGATGCTGGAGATGTTTTTCGATCAGAAATCTAATATTGAAGATTTGTTCTGATGTACTTCTTTTTGGTCTAAAGCCAGCCTGTTCCTCGGACAAGATTTCTTCTGATTTCTGTTTTATTCTGTTCAAAAGTATCTTTAACATCACCTTACTTGGATGACTAATAAGGCTAATGGTTCTGTAGTTCTTGCACATTTTTAGATGTCCTTTCTTTGGAAGCGGTATTACTAATGATTGCGTCCACTCTTTTGGCCATTTTTTTGTACTCCATATCTTCTGGCAAATTGTTGTCATGATTTTTACTATATCTGGTCCTCCATATTTCAAGAGCTCTGCTGGGATATTATCCACACCCGGTGATTTACGTGCTTTCATCGAACATATAGCCTCTTCCACTTCTTCCCGTAATATTGCTGCATTTCCGAGTTCCCTGTTTTCGCACTTAATGTTGTTTAATATGCTACAGTCGGTGTCGAGTTTACAGTTATATAATTCTTTACAATATTCTGTCCACCTTCTCATTACAGCTGTCTTTTCATTGAGCAGAGCCCCATTGCTATCCTCTATGACAGTTACCCTGGGCTGTTGGGGTTTTGATAGTCTTCTTAATGTGTCAAAAGCTGCCTTGCTGTTACCTTTTGTTAGCCCCGTATTAATGGACTCACATTGATCAGCTACCCATTTTTCTTTGGCCTGTTTAATTTTCTTTCTAATATTTTTATTCACCATACTGTATTGCCATGCTGCTTCAGGAACCTCTTTCTTAACCTTTTTCATTTCTCGTCGTGTATCAAATAACTTCAGAATGTCATCTGTAACCCATGGTTTGTTTATTTTCTTTCTTTTACCAAGTATTTCTGTTGCTGATTCAATGAGCACGTCTTTCATGTTCTCTGTGATTGAGTTGATATCATCCTCCAAAAGGTTGAGAGCTGCGAATTTTCCTCCAACAGTTGCCTCAAAGATTCCCGCGATTTCTGGATCTTTCAGTTTGTCTAAATTGAATCTTAACTGAGAACATCTGTTTTGATTATAGTTCTTTTTGAGTTTAAGCTTGAGCGTCATCAATACCATGTCGTGATCCCTACCAATGTCGGCGCCAGGAAAAGTCCTAGTCTTGGCTTTATTAATACTGGACTTGAATCTTTTGGATACAAGAATAAAATCAATTTGGCCATGTATCTCAGTTTCTTCACTACAATTCCTAAATTATACAAATACTAATAGCAATAATTAAATAGTCCACTACTACTTCATATTAACTGCAATAATCTAATACTAACAACAAATTACACAGGAAATAACCACTTAAATTATGTCTATCAAGATGGCTTCCCTGATCTCGCACAAGCGATTGCCACGTGGTGCTTGGAACTATTTAATTCCTATTATTTTTAATTTCTGTTGCCGTAAATTTTTTTGGTTGTATTAAAATTCCAAGCGATACTTAACTAGTCACCAATTACTTGATCTAAGCTAATACCTAAATCTAACTAAAAAGGAATCGCCAGATATATTTATTAAGTCTATCAAGCGTATTTACTTGAATTCCTAAGTTATATTAACACTTTTAGCTACCAATTACCTAAAATTAACTGTAACAACCTAGGCTAATACTGAAGATAGATAAAAAATTTTACAACTTATCTGAAAACTTGAGTAGTTAGATGATTGTCTCCACTGTCTCGACCTAAAAAGGACGTATCAGGCTTGTGTATTTCGAGTTTAGCAAAAATGCGTCTGTTCGCTTAGGTAGACGGAAGTCGAAAAGCGCGATAGGATTGACGACTGGCAATCCTTCTGATGTGTGTAGTTGATGATGTCTCTTATGAAGTGTGCGTGCTGATGAATGTTTCTGTGCTGGACACTACACTGTTGGTCTTCGTGTATGAGTGTAGCCATGAACGGTTTGAGTTTGTTTGTTAGGGTTTTGGCTAAAATTTTATAGTCGGTGTTGAGGAGTGATATTGGTCTGTAGTTTTTAAGCCTTGTTTTGTCCAGATTGTCTTTAGGGATTAGAGTGATGTATGACAGGTTGAAACTAGATAGAAATTCCTTTTTCGCGAAAGATTCTGAATATACCCTTAGTAGGAGAAGGCCTAACATAGGGACGAAATGTTTGTAGAATTCAGCTGTGAGTCCATCTGGTCCTGGTGACTTGCCTTTTTGCATTTCGTTTACTGCGTATGTTATGTTTTCTAAATTCAGTTCTGCATCAAGAGATTGTTTATCTCTGTTGCTCAGTTTCTTAGTGTATTGCATAAAACTGTCTTGTATATGTGGTTGTATTCCTTCTTCTGTGTATAGATTTCTATAGTAGTCCTCAAAGGCTTTTGCTAAATGTTGTGCCTGCGTTTGTATGTCTCCATGTGAGTCAACTATTTGGCTTATTTGCTTGCTTCGCTATATATTTTGTTCTATTGCCATGTGTTGTTTGCTGGGTTTGATGGCTTGTTCTATTATCTTTTCCTGTCGTATTTTGTTTCTATGAATCTTGGTTTCCAGTATTTGTGTTCTCTCGCGTATAGTATTCTTTAATAGCTCCCAGTGTTGTGTGTTTTCAGTGGGTAAATCTGTTGTACGTTTCAGAAAGTTCTCGAAACTTTTTTTTTTCACGTCTTTATTCTTATTCCGTGGAAATTGACAAAGACATTATGCATTGAAACATTGAAAATAATAGCATGAATATAAGTATAAAAATGAAAATACAATGACCAGAAGAAAAAAAAAAACTTTCACTCCTTGCACACACACTCATTTACACACTCTTTCGTGTACTATAAAGTTATACATTGCACATGTTTTTGTAATGACAGTGTTGATTAAAAAGAGAAGGGGGAAAAAAAAGATAAATAAATTTTACACCTTTCTTTTTTTGGAATTATAGAGCGTACTTTTTATCTTTTAGTGATAACACTGGACAAAAAGGAAGAGGAAAAACACCCACCAAAACCCGAATAGACAAAAACTATCCACTAAGAAGTGTCTTTTTTAAACTTTTGTTTGTATTTCATTCAATTATACAAACCCATGTGCATTTTACAAAATGGGATATAAGCAGAGTACGTTGTGTAATACATATAAATACTCACACTTTCTTTGGCACCCAAAAAAAACACCATTTACTATATACATTCGTTCACATACACATTTATACTTGCACCAACATGATTTATGCTTACTTATTCAGTTTCTTCTGATCAATAAAGCAAAATTAAATTTGGCTTCGAATAATGTTAAAGACTAAGATTTTTTCCTTGTTTGTAAATATTCGCAGTGGAAAGTACCCATTGTACTCTCTCTCTCTCTCTATCTCTCTCTGTCTCTCTCTCTCACGCTCTCTCTTTCTCTCTCACGCACACACATACATACTTAAACCGTTTTCCACTATTACTATTTACAACTACCGCTATTTTAACGACTTTCAATGCTTGCGTTCGTGGCCGTTCCAGTTCTATAAGTACAGGTGTTGGACACCGTTGCTCGTAAATCTGCAAAGTGTCACAGATCTCCGGTGATTTAGAACCTAGCGCCAACGGCCAAGGTCATGTCACATTTACGAAGTATTTTCCTCAGAACATTTTTCCGTTTTTTTTTTTTCCTGTTGTATACTGTGGTCACCCACGTACTCGGACCGAAGACCACACGGTCTGCAGCAGAATATGGCAAGAATTGTCCTATCAGAAACGCTTACTTCTGCGCCATCCGTCTTTTGTTTTAAATAATTATAATAATAATAATAATAAAAGAAGATAAAAAATATGCACGTATACATAACCTATTGCATTATTCTACATATGTTCATACTGTCGCATAGAGATTTATGATCAATAAATTTTCTATATCCTTTTCTTTTCTACCCGTGTCCTCTAATTTATTATCGCTCTTTTATACTTTTTCCTGTGTTTTTTTCGCATTCGTTCGTTTGGGACAATATATTATTTTCCCATTCTGACTTTGCCGTTTCTTTTCTCATTTAGAAACGCATTTAATTACGTCATATGTCAGTCCCTGAATGTGAGCGAATAGTGTGAAAATTCGTCTAGTCAGACATAGAGAGCAAACATTTGTCTACCCTCTCAATCTGACACGAGTTTTTCCTCGGCGGTTTCCCGGCATGAGGTGTGGAAACTGCCATCTACATCGCTCAGGATTGAGAATAGTTAGACGGAGGTGTCGAAGACGAGTTGTGTCAGTTATGGCCTGCGTCTAGTATGTGAAGTGTTGGGGGGAGAGAGGAGCTATTTCGGGTTTTCGAAATAACGTGAGATCCTTTGTCTGTTTAAGATATATCTACCCGAGAGAGTTTTAGACTAGTCATTCATACTCCTAAATCTGCAGTAGACAGATCACTCGTGCTAGAAAATATCTTGTATATTGTAAAGTTCTGAGTTTCTTGGCAACATTTTGCCGAGTTCTAGACTAGCATTATATTGAAGGATTCTAGTTTCGTGGTATTCAATCTGTAGTTCTGTGTGGAGGTAAATATATATATCTAGTAGAATTGAGTGATCCAGTGATAACCGCTTATTTCATTTTACTAGTTAGATTCCTGTGCAGAAGAAATTAATTTATAAGTCTGTTATATGCTCTAGTCGACGTGTTTCAGTGGAAAGCAGAATAAATTATAATTTCTAGCTTAAACTCATGCACCTATAAATAAATTTAATGTAACTGCTAAATACTCAGTCGAGAATATTTAAAAAAAAACTAACATATAACTGCACTGATTCATCATTGAGTATTGACGAAATACGTAGGTATTTCTAATTCATGATGATTAATTTTATGAATATAACTTATTTCACGGGAGATTTAAACGATAAGACAAGCTCTCCGCTTGCAGTTTATAATGTAAGTTATAACCGAGTACATAGTATGTATAAGTATTTTATATGTTGTTTTTTTCTTTATTCAGTGAAAACTGAGGTAGCCCAACTTTGCCAGCGTTTTGTACGGAGAAATATCTGTGAAGAACTAAAACATTTTTCTTAAAGACTTGGGTGTATAAAGTAAAACCTGTCTAGATTGCATTGGCATCCAGAACGACAGAGTACCCATTACATAAACTTTTTTTAAGATTCAATGAAGTAACGGGCCCATCGAGCCTGATTTAATTCTTCCAGGGAAAAACCTCAAGTACATTTCAGCCCTTGTGGCAATCAAAATATTAATATCATAACATTCCGACGGAGTTTTGACTAGCTGTGGTGTGACCAAATAAAGTCCTATACTGAGAGAAGGCAGTTACCTGACATTCCTAGTTACTAGAAATCTAAGCGATTGACACTTTGCTCGATGTTAACGTTCGTGCCTGGACAATTTTAATGTGACAGAACCAGATATCCTAAAATAAGTATAACCAAGAAAACGTTCCCTGAAGGAGTGAATTCAACTCGTCTTTTTGGAACTGGGGTTCTCTTGGCCAAGACTACCATTGGAGAGTCTGTATGTGCATGTCCTAAAAATTTTCGTTGTAGAAGTTGCTACCAAAGCTGTAACTACGAATGAAAGCACGTGATCACGGCTGACTGAATAGAGTGAATGCAGGACTGAGTGATTCCTTTATTGTGGTATTTTGGCACCCATTTTGCTGTCTTAAATTTCTTTATGCAAGTTTGTTTTGTTGCTAACAATATTTTTCCTTAGGATAGATCAGAATATCCAAGTCTGTTCATACCTTTAAAGGGAAATCTTAGACTAAATCATATATATCCGTGACTTTTTTGGGGCTATCACTTTTCTTCTAACAGGACTGTGGGCTATTCATCGAGGGAAGGGATTATACCAATGGGTCTATCATTCTTGTAGCAATTCATTGACTTTATGACTATTTGTATATGTTTGATGTAATTTTATATGTTGTGATGGAAGTTTAGTTTGATAATTAAACTTCACATTAAACTTAATCAGCGTGGCGGTCAGGTCGTTCCCAAATATCTATATTTTCATTGTCATAGTTTCACGTTTGTGCGTCTATTGTCGTCACTTATGTGTGTGGGTATGTGAGGACATGTATATTAATATATATTATATTAGATTTGTCTGACTAATCTAACTCTGTTGTAGATGATAGGCTGACTGAGAGAAGCTTCTCGAGTGTCAGAGACAGAATCTACTATATTTCCTCCACCTCACTCGTGAAATCTATTTCTATATTTTTCACCTCCCACTGAGCTATCGCTTATCTCTATGTCTATTAAAAAGGGACCAAACTATGTCTTAATCACCTATCACAAATCTACGACACATACTTACACTTGAAACCAAATTAATAATAACGATTTTAAAAGAATACATAAACAAATTTCCAGAACCATTACATTTTGATTACAATTAAATACTATAAACATAAACAAGTACCACCGTATCTCTCATTTCTGATGTCAAAGTTAAAAAACAAATTAAATAAATAAAAAAAAATTATATAAACTATATAGAATCTATATATATAAATTAACATACTCTTTCTTGTACTCTGAAGCACATTTTCTTCTCGAAGCAAATGCTGCAAGAAAACTAGACAAATCTCGATTATCGTTGTAAGTGGCAGAAGATATAAGTGTACACTTCTTTAACTTGCGCATCAAACTCCATATTATTTAAAATATTTTTATTCTAAACATAGTAAACACACGTTTTTTTTAAACAACTTAACAAACGTACTAATAAAAATAAGAGATTTTTTTGTGCCTTACATAAATTTGTATAATGAATTGACAAAGAGAAAAAAAAATGAAAATATGTTACTTAATTTGATATTTTATTAAGAGTTGAATTGTTCCCCTTTGACAGTACAAATTGGATGCCTTTCCTTAAGTTCTTTATCTGTGCTTTATCACATGGTTAAGTTCTTTTTTCCACTTATTTCCGAGATTGGACATAACATCAAAACCTGACACGAGGTGTGATCTCTCGGTTATAAGTCGGGGTATATTGTGTACATTTTTATAACATTTTGACCGCTGTAGTGTTATCTCTTTCCTTTTCTTTTTAAATTTAGCGGTGGGGAAGGGTGGGAGGGAGGGGAGGGGGTGGTCACTTTTATTAGCCATGTAAAGGTTTATTTCTGTGAAGAACTGCTAGCTGGATGTTTGGTCGTCACGTCATAAGTTTATTCAAGTGTTGCTGCTTATTAACTCCGCCAATGCCGGTCCCAAGCCCGGATGAAAAAGGAGGAGGGCAGCCTGCATGGAGGCCGTAAGGAGGCAGCCCCTCCACCATGCAAAGGCACAACAGGCCAATCACCTGTTTGCTTTAAATCATGATTACGCGAACTACAAGAGAGAAAACCGGACTGATTCTAAAGGCGACGAACTGGAACGGACTACGACTTATGGAACTTGGAACACAAGAAGTATAAATGGGAAGGAAGAGGAGCTGGTGGAAGAGATGAGGAAAGCAAAACTAGAAATCCTGGCTATAACGGAAACAAAGAAAAAAGGACAAGGAGTCATGGATCTCGATGGCAACACGTTGCTCTACAGTGGTGTACCCATATCTGAAAGAGCTAAAGGGGGCGTGGGTTGCATTGTGGCCCAAAATCAAAAAGATAGTATCAAGGGATGGAACTTTGTCTCGGAGCGCATTATGGTTGTAAAACTAAAAGAAGGAGAAACCATAGTCAACCTGGTCATAGTGTATGGGCCAAATGAGGATGAGAGAGCAGAGGTCAAGGAGGAATTCTTCGAGCTGCTTCAAAGGACAGTGGATGACTGCCTAGATGAAGTTATTTTGCTCGGAGATTTTAATGCCAGAGTTGGAAATGACCATGCTAGATGGGGTGGAGTTATCGGAAGATATGGAGAAGATACTCTCAATGACAATGGAAAGCGACTCCTTAGATTCTGCAGTGAGCAGAATCTGATCATTACAAACACAAAGTTCCCCCATAAGCGCATACATGCATACACTAGATGTGAACCAACCAAGAATGAGAAGTCAGTGATCGACTATGCCATTGTTCGGAGAAGCTCATTCAGATATGTCCGAGATGCAAGAGTCTGGAGGGGGCCAGAGATTGGAAGTGATCACTACCTGCTAACAATCAAACGAACAACTGAAAGAGTTGCTCAGCCTAGGAACTGCCCAACATCACGCAAGAAACCAAGTAAACGAGCAGGAGAAATGAGCATTAGGACCTACAAGCTGAGAGAGCCAGAAATTAAGACCAGATATCAGGGGCTTATTGCTACAGCAGTGAGCAACACAGAAGAACGACCTGATGACTTGGAAACCCTCTGGAATAAATTCAAGGATATCATAAAGACAGCTGCTGCAGAAGCATGCGGTGAAGTCCGACTTGGGAACCAGAGAAAGAGGACACCTTGGTGGACAGAGGAAGTCAAAGAGAAAATAAGAGAGAAGAAAATGGCATGGAAACAATACTTAGGAGCTAAAAACACAACAGGACAAATGGAAAAATATAGAGAATATGTGACACTCAGAACAGAAGCAAAGAACAAAATGCTAGCAGCAAAACAGAAGTCCTGGGAAGAATTTGGAGAAAAGCTAGAAAAAGATGCACAAGAAAACCAGAAATTGTTCTATAAGACCCTAAAGAACATGAGGAAAGAAAAACAATGCCCTCTCAAATTTATAAAGGACAAGCAAGGCAAATTGCTTACTGCCCCGAAGGAAGTAATGGAAAGATGGAAAGAATATTTCTCAGAACTCCTGGATGGTGAGCATGAAGCATCAGAAATGATAACCACTGACACAGAAGAGGAAACCAATGATGGTGAAGATGACATAAAGATGGAAGAACTGAGGGCAGCACTAGAGAAAATCAAGATGGGCAAAGCAGCAGGGCATGATGGTATAACACCAGAAATGGTTAAGTACATGGGAGCATCAGGCGACCTATTACTCTTAAAGGTCCTACAGGCAGCATGGTGCAACAAGACCATACCAAAGGATTGGGAGATTGCCATCATAACACCAATTTTCAAAAAGGGTGACAATCGACAATGTGGAAACCATAGAGGCATATCCCTTCTCAGTGTCCCTGGTAAAATCTACTCTAGAATCCTAGAGCAGAGACTCCGACGCCTAGCTGAGCCACAATTGGATGAGGTCCAGTGCGGATTCCGAGCAAACCGAAGTACTCAAGACCTAATCTTCACACTCAGACAGCTGAGTGAAAAGGCCCTTGAGTATAAGAGTGAGATCCATCTTTGTTTCATAGATCTGGAAAAGGCGTTTGACAGGGTCCCCTGGAGCAAACTTTGGGACTGTTTGGCAAGGAAGAATATTCCAGCACCTCTGATTCATGCTATACAGAGCTTCTACAAGTCTTGCAGAAATTATGTGAGGACAGCAAACCATAAGTCAGAAGAGTTCAGGACCACCACTGGTGTAAGACAAGGTGATATCCTATCACCTTACCTCTTCATACTCCTTATGGACGATGTCATCAAGGCATGTAAGGAGAGAACAAGAAAGTATTCAGTGGGGTACTGGAAGATGAGACAGGTCTATATTTCGGAGCTGGCATTTGCTGATGATGTTGCCCTGATTGCTAAATCAGAGGCACATCTCCAATCCAACCTGCAAGTCTGGAAGGAAGAGCTGGAGAAGAGAGGGATGGTCATAAGCAGCTCTAAAACAAAATCCATGGTGATATCACGAGAAGAAAGAAAACATCAGATTAAGTTGGGAGAACAGGTCCTGGAGCAGGTCGACCACTTTAAATATCTCGGAGCTATTATAGACCGAAAGGGAGGCATCAAAGAAGAGTTGGCCACTCGAAAAGCAGCGGCTGGGAGACTTTTTCAGGCCATAAATCGTGGATTCCTCAGCAAGAAAGAGGTTGGTAAGAAAACGAAGATGGCTGTATACCGCTCCACCTATGTCCCAGTCTTGACATATGGATGCGAGTCGTGGGCAATGACTACAACCCACAAAAGCCAGATCCAAACCTCAGAAATGAGGTATCTGAGGAAAGTGGTTGAAGTAACAAGAAGAGACATGGTCCGCAACCAGACGATCCGTCAAGGCCTAAAATCCCATCCGCTGCAGACCCAAATAGAACAGTCCCAACTAAGATGGTTTGGCCATGTCTGCAGAATGGGAGAAGATCGGCTACCACGACAAGCATGGGAAACAAAGAGCCAGGGATCCAGACCTCCAGGACGACCCAGAGTCCGCTGGGAGGACAACATTAGACAATCTTTGAAGGACCGAGGACTAGAATGGAACCAGGCCAGGAAGAAGACAGCTGATAGAATGGTCTGGCGCTCTCTCTTCCAAACCTCTACACCTCACGGTAGAATGGGAACGACTAAGTAAGTAAGTTGCTGCTTATTCCATCAATATACTTATTTATTTATATTTTCTAAGTGTAATGATTTTACCTCTATATCTATTATTGCTAGTGTACTGACGTGTCGTTATAAGTACTTCTAGCTGAAATGAAGATCCTTGTGTTGTTTGTTTCCTCTTGTGTCTACCGATAGTGTGGTCTTCCTTAACTCCAGCTGATTTATGACGGATTAAATGATGATTTGACGTATGGTTTCTAAAATAGCAATAGGTAATTCTTCTATTGGATTGTTTATTGTTTGACTGTGTTGATTTATTTCATATGTCAGTGATAAACTGTCTAACTTTTTCTACGCTTTTGGTTCGTTGTTTATGGCATGTCTACTTTCTGTTTCTACCCGTAGTTATATAACTGTAATCTCTGTAGTCAGTTGTCGGAGTTGGGATTTGATGTGTAGTGTCTGTTTACATGACAGCGTATTTGTTGTCAAACTATTTATTGTCTTACTTAGTGGTATCAACAATCATTTCATACCGCAATGGCTTACTTACTTACTTAGTCAATCCTCTTCTACCGTGAGGTAGAAATGGCATTTATTAATAATTTTTAAAAAAACCTATGTGACAGCGTTGTAATTCTGCTCCAGTAAGACCATCTGTAGTTCTGTCAGTATTACAAATCTGTCATAGTTAACCTGTTTATAGTTCTGTCAACATTACAAATATATCACAGTCAGCCCATCTGTAGTTCTGTCAGTATTACAAATATGTCCTAGTTAACTGTTTATAGTTCTGTCAATATTACAACTGTCAACATTACAAATATATCACAGTCAGCCCATCTGTAGTTCTGTCAGTATTACAAATATGTCCTACTTAACCTGCCTATAGTTCTGTTAACATTACAAAACTGTACCAGTCAGTCCATCTGTAGTTCTGTCAACATTACAAATATGTCCAAGTCAGCCTACATGTCAACATTACAGATATGTCCCAGTTAGCCCATCAGTAGTTCTGTCAATATTACAAATATTACCCAGTCAGGGCATAAGTAGTACTGTCAACATTATAAATATGTCCCAGTCTACCCATCTGTAGTTCTGTAAACATTACAAATATGTCCCAGTCTGTATTTCTGTCAACATTGCACATCTTTCTCAGTCAGCTCATCTGTAGTTCTGTCAGTATTACACATATATCCCAGTTAACCTGTCTATAGTTCTGTCGACATTACAAATATGTCCCTGTTAGCTACTCTACAGTTCAGTCAACATTAGTGTACGTTTGTGAGTTGTGTCTATGAGTCTATTAAGATTGTAAGCAGTGGCTATGAGTCCTTTACGTTTGAAAGTAATGGCCATGAGTCTGCTACGTTCGTGATTGTTATCTATAATAAAATTAAGGGGCTTGCTACAAAAATTAGTAGAATACACCTTAAAAAAAAAGGTACTTCTCAAAAAGCATGATTTCTTTCATATGGTAGATTTCCACACCACAATGTTCTGTCAGCGGTGAAAAGCGCTCGTCATCAATCACTTGAACAGACTGTGCTACAAAACATCCTAGACAAACGTGTCTACGGCCAGTGTTGTTATAGATACACACAGTCATAAATATTACCAAAAGAAACAGCCATCACAAATGAATACAACCTTATGGACGTTTGTTTGGATGTACACTATTATTTACTTGCTTTTTATAATTTATAGAAGAGTCTTCAAATTACCAAGAGATTTTTTGAGCCCGCTAGCTGCTAAATCCATTGCTTCAAAGATGAGGTGCCGTTTTAACAAGTTTATTGTCAACCTTCATGATCTACAGTAGAACGTGACCCACATTATAAACCTGGAACAATGGTTATTACGATGGCAATGCCTCACACAAATATATTATTATTTTTAAAAATTTACATCTTAACAAGGTCTATAGGAACTGGAGTGAATGATATATCTCCATGGAAAACTTCATGTCTAAAATATTCACCGTTAGTTTAAAATACAGACGGGGAAATTAAATATCTCAGACATACATATCTTAACGTGGTATTTTAGGACTGTGTAGACCTCTGCATTTTTAGTATATCTAAGCATGCTAATCATTACCCGAGGGTGTGGTCATCTTGTCTTCACTGGATTTTAGTGGCAGCGACATCAGACAGCTCAACTTTCGAGTTCTTTCATTTTAATGTATTTACTTAGCTGTCATTTCATTTCTCCTCTGGTTTTGTTCGTTTATCTCTGACGAAGGCCTTCTGGTCGTTACGCAAGCGGTTCTCTTTGTCCTAGTAAGAGGCACTACTTATTGCTGTCTTTTTAACCCCTTTGTAGGGTTCGGGACCCGACGTCCCACCTAATTAATAGATGTGGACTCGAACCCACACCAACTCATATCCAGGTGCAGTGATCACCCCAACGTCACACCTACAATAGATGTGGACATGAACACACACCCTCTCATATCCATGTGCAAGTGATCGCCGCGGTAACTACTGTCTTGTAAGCTTTCTAATACACTGTATGGAGGGTCTGATGATCTAGTTTTTCATTTTAATATACCTTACTTCTTAATTGTAATCAGATACTGTAATGTATGCTTTTATACTACTTATAATGTTGCATCGCCTCTGAACTAATACCTTAAGTATGCTGGAGAATGTCTGGATACCTAGCAATAAAAGATGAGTAAGAGGAAGGGATAAATGCAAGACGGGCCTATATGCATGTTTCTCATCTTTCAGTCAATACCCTTTACCTCCCTAAGGAGCATAGGTCATAAAACTGGATCTCGTGTAGTGGAGGCGTCAACAATTCACTCCCTGTGGCAGTATCTGCTTGGGACTCAAAGTTGCTCACCTGTGGGAACATTTTCCGCATGCGCTGACAACACATGAAGTCCCAGCTATTTCAGCAGATTTCCAAATTGTCACGAGTTCTTATTATATGCCACCATTATCTGATTACGTTTCTAATTATGTCTTATTTACTGTATGAATTGTTTTGATTGTGTTTGTTAGTTTCTTTTTTTGTTTTTTGTTTTTAAGGTATTAATTTTTGTTAATCTATTTTAATTAATAATTTTTTCCCACCTTAAATTTGATTATGTCTGGATGTTACAAATGTATGTTATTATTTTACCTCGAGAATTTTGTACGCTTAAATAATGCTAAAAATACATGTGCTATTGAAAGGATACGGTATGTAAGATGACAGAGAGAAGAAGGGCAGAATGTAAGACAGGCCTGCGTGCACAATTCTTAATCCTTTGAAAATATAGTTTGTTTGTTCGTTCGTTTGTTATCTATCTATCTATCTATCTATTTATCTATCTATCTATCTATCTATCTATCTATCTATCTATCTATCTATCTATCTATCTATCTATCTATCTATCTATCTATCTATCTATCTATCTATCTATCTATCTATCTATCTATCTATCTATCTATCTATCTATCTATCTATCTATCTATCTATCTATCTATCTATCTATCTATCTATCTATCTATCTATCTATCTATCTATCTATCTTTATTTATTTTAAAAACATACTTTAATTATGATGATTATTGCAAATGTTTGATGTTATATTACTTTTATAATGATAAATGCCTTAATAATGCTTAAAGTAAATGTGAGGATGAAAGGATACAGTATACATGATGAGAGGGAGAGGAAGGGCAGAATGTCAGACGGGCCTGCGTGCCCAATTCTAAACCCTTTGAAAATAAAGTTCGTTCGTTCGTTCGTTCGTTCGTTCAGCATATGGCCTCTCCTGCACATACGTGTCCATAGCAACACCGTCACGTGGTGACACCGTTATCACAGAGTTTGCTATGAGGCCGAGTGCCTGGCGGTATAACTGGGTCGGGAGTTGTTTGGGACCCCTCCTAAGGTGCAGGCACAATACCAACCGACGAGTGGACCATAGTCTTGCCAACACCAACACAAACCTCACTCGTGGGTTAAATGCTATATTCTCCCGTCTCCATTTGCCCACTAAACTTTCTCTGTCCAAACTATCCACGATAAACCCCACCAAGGATCCCGAAGTGGTGATGGTAAAACATAGGTCTTTACCTAGAAGGGATACGGGCCCTGCACTATGTCCCAGCTGCAGCGAGAGTGCCATGCGACCTGACATTGCACCCATAGTCAGAATTTGTCCGATTCCTGAGATACGGGAAGCGAAGCCACTAAAACTAAATGGAAATTTAGAACCGCGGTGCTGGGAAAATCGTGAAGGCACAGGATACAGGACGTAATATAGCCACAGCGAAAGCTCAGCAAATAAATAAAGAAATGAGGCATCCATAATGAGCGCATGTGACTAGCGAGGAATGGATCTCTACGAACCCCACCTGAACCCCCAAAGCGAAGTGATCTCTAGAGCTAAAGAGGTAAGTTGCTAAACAGATCAGCCCAACACTCATGGAGAAAGACATACCCATTGCACTATTTGGGAGTGAGATGACTGCAGCAAACACTCAATACCTCCAATGATAGTCAAACAACAAATTCTATACGAGCTCGGGCGTCGCCTCGGTTACAAAAGGCCCGCGCACAACAGTTACACCCCCTGCACCGTGCAAACAATCAGCAAAAGGGAACCCTAAACTTTTACAGCTAAATATAGCTGGTCTACAAAACAAGACTATCGAGCTTACAAAAAATTCTACACGGACATCATGTACATGTAGCCTGCAGACGATAACATTACATAAGACACACCTGCTTGCATGTTTGTAGGACGCTAGCAGACGATAACATTACATAAGACACACCTGCTTGCATGTTTGTAGGACGCTAGCAGACGATAACATTACATAAGACACACCTGCTTGCATGTTTGTAGGATGCCAGCAGACGATAACATTACATAAGACACACCTGCTGGCATGTTTGTAGGATGCTAGCCCCGGGGAATGTACTCACCACGTAATAGTGTTGTCACGGATTGCCTCCCCCTTCTTTGCAGTGGTGGTCCAACAGTGAACAAACTCAGGAGTATCTAATACTGGCTTGCAAGTTATCTACTCTTGGCAGAGTTGTAGATAGTAGATTAATTGCACTTCTACCTGAAGGGAGCTTTCATAAGATATTTCCAGAAGTCACGAACAATGTTGCATTGAACAATTGTTAACGCATTATATCTGGGATGTCGTATTGTGTGAAAGATTTAAGCAATGGTTTAGCCAGTTAAGCCCCCAGTTGATGTAATCCAACGAATGCCTTCTTATAAGTAATGGATATATATATATATATATATATATATATATATATATATATATATATATATATATATATATATATATATATATATATATATATATATATATATGCAATTATTAAATAATCTTGCTCATACGTTTGCTTTCATACTGCTAATGACTGAATAAACAATTATTTGTTTAGTTTAAAATACCATACAACAAATTTAATAGTCAATTAGTTCAACAAGTTAAAATAAGGATTTAATGGGTGGGAAAGATAAATTAAATTTTTCCTTACAGAGATTGGATCGGGGCGTTATCAATGTCCGTGTTTTGCTGTTGCCTGTGACAAAAAAAACCAACTTTACGCCAGATAAGTCCTGCAGCTGTGGTTCATCAATTATGTGATGACGGAAGCCTTCTCCACACTCTCTTCCACTGTAGGAGGTTAAGGTGGTTGCTTTTCATTCACAACAGCGGCGTGAATACCACAAATCGTCTGATTGCTTGTAACTACGAACTTTAGACATGTTTTCAGCAAGACGAGTGTCATATTTCCTGGCAACTGTACCCATTTCGCATAACCCCAATAAACGGGTGGAAAACTACTAATGAAATATGTTTCTAAATTTGATATTTATGGAGACCAAAAAAAATTGCATGTAATACTCGTATAAATATATAGGCAAGGGGAAACATACAGTAAGTTTCACAAGTAAATACCTTCACAATTTATATCACAGCCTTGCTTCACTTTCCACTTGATGTAGTTTCCAGTCTTTCTTCTCGTACCAAGAACCAGCTGGTGCACATGTTTGGCAGGCATTTCTTTTAAAATAATACATGGGCTTCTGTGACAAGACATGTCAATAAATTACATAAGAAATAAACATTAAATTGAGGAAACAAATATGCACTATGCTTACAGGAATAATGATAATATACTGAATCATAAGCAGTCATCCGTTATTCTTTTAACTCAGAAAAATGTGATGATTTTGAATTGTTTGTCTATGTGGCAGCTTACTCTTGTATTGTTTCAAGTATGCCACTACCTTCTTTTCTACCCAGGTTCATTACTTCAACGGTGAGCGACGAAACGTATAAACAGACAGAGTGTCACACCAATACATTTATCCACGTAACTTTGCATGAAGATGGCTAAGTCCTGGTCTAGTCGAAACACAGTTTATTTACAAGATGTACATTGGTTGTCATATAGCATATCGACCATCACACTTGGCCTCGCAGAACAATTTCATTGAATACAAAGTCTACTTGATTATGACTACGGAACTTTTTTTTATGCTCTTGTTGATAATTCTGTCTTATTCAGTATTTATAACTTCCTTGATTAATATCGTCTATCCATATATTATTATAACGTTCACATTATTGATTGTTAATACCGGGCATCTCCTGGGATGAAGGATGAATACTTTTCCTGATATTCTAACTATCACTGGCCTCACAAAACTGACCCACTGAACGTCTTAGCTATATAATCTCTACATACCTCGTCAAGATGATCTATTCTCTTGGTAACGAATTTCCTTCATAAATTCGTTCTTTATTTGTCTGCCAATAGTAGTTATTATCTTCTACTTTATGATGCCGCTGAGTCTGTCCACCACAGATCATCGAGTTAGCAAACTTCGATGAGCAAGCATATTTGTGTCAAGATGGCTGGTTCACCTTGCACAACCGTTACCTAGGTTCGAGCGACCGGCCTGTCTAACTGGCGCTTCTCGAATGTTTCTTTTCTCAACTGACCCTAAGAGCGTGCACCATGAACTCTATTCACTAATCTAGCCTTCTTCCGGGAGGTTTTATGCGCACCTTCCTCGGACTCTTTATCTTACTGCTTATACCTAACTGTCCTAGTTTAAACCATCAGTTGCTTCCCCTGCTACATCTACTAATAGATAGTTCTTGTAACTCCCTGGTGGTTGAAATGAATCACAGTGGGGTGCCTTCTTTGATATCATTCCAGTAAGCAGCCAGCGTCGTAAGCATTAGGGATTAGGGTTAGGCTTAGGATACTTAAACCTGGTTGAAATGAATTTCAGTGGGCCGTCTTCTTTGATGTCATCCCAGTTAGTCGCCAACGTCGTTAGGGTTAGGTTTAGGATAACTAAACGTAAGCATTACTCCTACTTAATGCGTCTCCGAATTATATTTTAAGGCCCTCTTGAACTTACGGCTATGTGTTCTTCATTTCAACCCCTAAACCTAACTCTTACCCCTGTTTACTGCGTCTTTGAATTCTGTTTGTTAAGGCTCTATCAAACAGAGTGTCCGCTGTACTTCATTTAAACCCTCTTTGCCTAAGTATTAATGACTAATATGTTTACCCTTGCCACATCACGATTAGTCAGTTTTACATGTGCTGTAGAATAAGTCTTGCTTCCATCGCTAACTCTGGCCTTTTACAGTTGGAGGTAACCAGAGCTTCTCATTTTTTGAGGCATTTTCCCACCCACAAAAAAAAAAAAAAAAAGATGGAGAGACCGACCAGAATGTAAATACCAGGACTGGGACGAACAGTAACTATCGCAGATGACATACTCAAGTACAGAACTGGCTCAGACAGACATGAAATGGTTCAATGATACACGAGACACTAGAGGCGGTTTCTAAATGTGTGTATGGGAAGCGGATCGAGGGTCAATCCCAACAAGACCTGTGTGATGTGGTGCTCTTTCAACAACTTCATAGTGAAAGCAGACCTTGCAGACATCACTTTCAGTGGGCAGAACATTGAAAGGCAAGACAGAATAAGTATCTGGGAGTAACGTTTGATCGTGGGCTATCATTCAAGTATTATGTCGAACTGATCATAGGAAAGAGCAAGCGAGGACTGGCAGCTTTAAAAACTATGGCTGGAACGCATTAAAAATGAAGGGATGCGAGTAGTTTTGAGATGTACGCGTGATACCTCGATTGTGACAATGAGGTACGCGCTCGGATTGCTATTAGATATGCGACGGCCCAGGCAAAAGCCTATATGCGGGTAACCACCGACAAAAGACAAGAATGTGGCTGACATGAAAGGAGCAAGAATCAAGAAGGGGATGTCAAGGATGGCACAGGCAGAGGAAACGATTAGTCAGGTGACCAGGGTTGAAAATGTATACAAAGGGGAAGAGTGGCGTAAGTCAGGGGAGACCTGGAAAAACTACCACCAGGTCATCATTGGCCCTGGCAGAGAGTAAAGATCTTGGAGCAATGGAAAAGCAGAGCTGGAGATTGATCAGTTGATAAGTGATCATCCTAAGGATGATGACGCCAATGTGTACACTGATGGGTCTGTAGTTCGTAGTGAGAAATCAAGATGGGGCTTCTCTGCAAGAATAAAGGGCAGGGTCGTCGCTGAACAGAGTGGAGGCTACTTGACAACAACCTCCAGCATGAGAATGGAGGTAGAGGCAGTTACTGCAGCACTGACTTGGCTGTCTGAAACTCCATCAACCGGGGCAGTTACATTGTCAGACTCTCAAGCCATGCTTCGGAAGTTTTAGAATGGATGGCTGCGGTAGGAATTGAAAATAGAAGCCTCAAGTCTTGAACAACTGGTGTGGATCTACCGTCCTGGTCATGCAGGGGCATGTGGCAATGACAGAGTTGGCAGACTGGCCTCGAGAGCACCAATGGTGGGGACACAGGACATGTCTAAGGGAGAGATACTAAGGGCTATTAATGATCGCCTGCTGGATAATGACACTGCAATGGAAGAATCAACAAGGCTGAGGCTGTTGGAGTTTGGCATCACACGTGAGACTAGTAGAAATGGACGTGAGAGAGGATGCATCCGTCGTTGGTACAGCCAGTGTGCTACAGGTACAATTGGCATTCATACTCTTCGACATTTGCTGAGGGAGACTGATGACTTATGTATTTGCCCGGAGTGCAGTGAAGTCGAATCTGATTAACAATAACAATAACAGATGTGTAATGTTTGTCACGGATTGCCTTCCCTTAGCTCTGCAATAGGTGTCCACCAATGGCCAACACTCAAGAATATCTAATATGGGTCTTCAAAGGTGTCTACCTTCGCACACGATTACTTTGGCAGAGTTGTAGATAGAAGGATAATGACGCTTCTATTTCAAGGTAGATTCATAAGATGTTTTCAGAAGTTAAGAACAATGCTGCATAGGGCAGAGCACTATTAACTTATATCTGATCCGTCGCCTTTTGTGAAGCATTAAGCAATGGTTTTAGGACGTTTGACCCAGTCCCATGAATTGGGTTCCAGAGTAACTCTAAGAAGGTTAATGAAGCCGTCGCGATGCTGACCACATCACCCCCTAGTGTGCCGATGGTCAAAGAAATATGGACATAACGCCATATTCCCAGTATGACTCAATGAGCGTGTAACGGGATCCTTTTAGCCGGTTCAAGCCCCCAGCTGGTGTAAATCCAGCGAAATTCGTTTTAAAAGTATTTGCTCTATAGATGTAGATACATGTCTAGATCTATATATATTAAAGAGTATTGTTCATACGTTTTCTTTCATACCAATAATAATTGAATCAACTATGATTGTTTTGTTTTTAAATAACATGTAACATATTACAAAATGAATTAGTCTTGACAGGTTAAGTTAGCGATGGAATGATGGTGAATTTTAGATGTATATAAAATTGTCTTCACTGAGACTTAAGTTGAGGATTTTATAAAAACAATTGTCCACTTGCTGTTTCTTTAATAAACTTAGCTGGTCTAAGTGACTCCTGCAGCCGTGATTTCGACTATTATTCTGTGATGCGGTCTCTTCTCCACACAACTCGTCCAATGTAGGCGGTTAATGTTGATTCCCTGATTTAACTCACAGTTAGTGGCGTAGGAACTTTAGACTTGCAGCTTCGTACCATTTACTTTCTGATAGCCTCGTTCCAGGAACTTTAGACAAAATAAAAAGAACAAATGCCAAAGCAAAGTACACTTGTGGGTTGCAAATTAACAGACGCATTGTCTCGCTGTCCAGCTACCAATGTTAGCCTCTCTGAATAATTTTTCTCCCTGAGTTTACACAGTATAACTCTTTGATTATGTCCACAATATGATTATAAATTATCGTTATTCTTCTGGTTATTGAACTGGAATAATATGTGCTTCGACAGCGTGACTGCAATGATTAGAACAACATACAATTAACAAGGTGCATATATGTCACAAAATGATGTTATTTATTTTAGGCACATGTGACGTAATCACCATATTTCACTGCTCCATTCGACGTCTGGGGTTGCGGCTGTGTTACCAACAGATTACTGGTTGCAATGTATGTAGTTATCATAATATTTATTTGTCTGAGGGAAAGTATTTGTTATGAAAATCAGGATGCTTTCCTGGCCAAGGATATATCACTCATGATTGATTGATAATTTTGTTATATGGGTTATCTCTCCTGAATATCGAACTTGGCGTATGAATCCAGATTTTGTTGGTCTGTTCCTTGTTGGGCCAGAAACAGTTTGTTCTTGCTTAGGTTTATGCAGGAATGTTTATGGTCCGAGTCTATGTTTACTTCTCATTTATTTAAGACGATACTGTCTTATATAGTGATATCTTTGTATGTCTAAGTGGGACTATGTTTCCTTGTATAGAACTTTGGGGTCAGACAGTTTATGCGCATGCGGATACGAAAAAAGGGTCTTCCGTGATGATGGAGCCTGGTGGATGCCATGTCGGAGACCAGTCCGAAGTTTGTTGATATCTGTGATCTATTATGGGAAAGAAGATAGTTTTTGATATGATTATTAAGTCTATGAGTTCCCCAGTGTTTACTCTGTAACTCCAGGAGAGGGCGTATGTGTTCTGCTAGTGTATTTCCCATGCCCAGGTAAAAGAACTTTTTGCTGAACTTTTTCCTTGCTAGGCTTAGATGGGCAGACGTTTACATGATGATTATCTATATCAATATGTCGGGATGACATGTTACCTAGCAGCACTGAATATGATTGTATGCAGCAGTTGTGATGAAAGAATATGCTGATTCTTGTAGAAACATTTGTGTTCATGAACAAAGCCTTTATTGAAGCTTTACTATGCATCTGTATAGTGAGTAATGCTCACTGGAACCAGAAGCCATTTTGGAGCCTATATTTTTTGTCGATCATCGATCAGAGAACAGGGATGCCCCTTATTATCAGGTGATGATTAAGAGATCACAGTTATAATGAAAACACAATACTGGTGGGTTAACATTGTCTCCAGAAATATTTGCTGAACTTTACCTAAAGGAATCTTCGCTAGAAAAAAGGTTCTGTCTAGGAGTCATGCTTGAACATTATTTATTAACTGACATGATCAGTCAGTAAGGCCTGATGATTATATTTATAAACAGTGGAAACCTAAGTGCTTGTCTACGGACGTTCCATTGTAATGTTTTTCAACATGAATGCCAACTTAAGATTGTAGACCATTGATCCACAGTATGATGATATATGTCGACCTGTTTTCCTGTAACTATATCCGTACTGTCCAAGTGTGTGCGTCCAATTAAACAGTATGAAACGACCACAGTAGTCTGCATCATTAACTTCTAGCTACGTGTGAGTGAGTGTTTGATCTTCTAGTCAACTCTTCAGAACCATCCATGCATTCGCGTATTGACACTCACACTAACACTCATAGTCAACATTACATCATTGTCGGGGCTGTCACAAAATTAACCATGATACAACGTTAAAATATCTCCAATGATATAACGTAGGGATAGAAACTAATGCGTAAGCTGCTAGAATACATGATCGCCCACGCCGCGGGTCATCACCCGCCATGGAAATTAAATTGTTAGACTTGAATACAAAACAGAACGGGATGAGAACGGAGATCAAAAGGAAAAATCTGACTGAACGCGTGCTTGAAACTAGCGAGGCTAAAAGGACGCAAATGGGTGAGGAAAGGAGGAAAAAGTCACGTTCCCCAAGTTGACATAAAGTAAAGAAATCGACAAAAGGGACCTTGGATATTATACGCCACAGTCATTTTTTGGACGCTTTTGCGATAACTTAGGCCGTTTATTTGAATGCAGTGATGAACGCATTCCAGAAGATTCTAGAAAATATTTGAAAAGTAACTTTTCTTAATAATAATGTTAGGAATATAAAACCTAGCTGGCCGGATGGCCCATCTTGAGCAGTGAAATAATATGCTTTCATTTATACAGACGGACAGATAATAAGAAAGATATTGACAAAAGACTGTGTTGTTCATATCAACGATCGACTGCATTGAAATAAAACATGTCACTAATTTTCAAAAAATTGTGGCCTTGAAGACGCAAGTGCTAAAATCTAGTTGGAATGAAGAGACGGGGTGGGATGGTGAATTGTGGCTAAAAATAACTTTAGGGACAAAATTGTGTAGGGGGAGGCAGGGTTGGTTCAAAAAACAAGTGTTTTTTTGTGTGAAACGCAAGTAGAGACGGACGGACCAACAGACAATAAGGCATACTTGACTGAGGTATGACTGAAATGACTTTTTGGTAGGATATTTGAATTTGAAAAATAAAAGGCAGTGATTGGCCATAGATGAATATATTATCGGCGCTCAGACGCGCATTTTGTGCCAGTCATTATAAGTTGTCCTAGTAGACACAGTGAATTATTAAGTGGTGTAATTCCCAGAAGCTATTGAAATATTTAGAGGGACGCCATCCTAAAGCCAGCAGCTCAGCTGAGTTTTGCTAGCATTTAACTGTGTACTATATTCATTTTTTTTTTTCGTACGCCCGCTAATACTCGAGGCGAAATCTCAGGTTATTTTTAATGTCTAACCTGACATTGATTTTTACGTGAGTATCCTATTTTCTTTGTACAGAGACAAGTGTCCCTCGCCATTCAGGCAGATACTCGCCGTTTTCGGAGGTACCCATTAGAGCTGGGTCGGCTCAGGAGCCGCCAGTCCCTGGTCGACGACACTCCTTCAAATGTCCTCGCCAGGTCTCGAGTTAATCCAGTCCAAATCCCGGTCGACGAAAAATCCTCAAATGCCGTCGCCCGGGTTTGATCCTGAATCACCCGGTCGCCAGAGCGGTGTTGTAACCACTACGCTAGCGCGGCTCCACTATATTCATAATTCTGGTAAGACTGAAATTATTTCTTTGTACATTTTAATATTTGTTTAAGGTTTCGAGTGATTTGATACTGCAATAGCATAATCTGTTCCTTACAACAAGTAAGGATTCGCTCTAGACCCCACCGCCCCAGTTCAGGGTCTAGAGACAAATAAAATACATAAACTCCAGCAAGGATTATGAAGGACAGATCAAGTGTTGAGATCAGTGGAACATATCACCTATCCTATTCTATGGCAGGAAGCTAATGAACATATTTCAGAATAGGTAGTCTGGGAGAACTTATCCTATGTGAAACCAACTTGGTAAGATGTGTTGTTTGGTCAGAAAGATCTGACCCGTCTATGTGGTGTTGTTGTTGTGTAGTGTTGTGTCCAGAAATGGTTAGAGGATGGAATTCTGACACATGACTAATACTTTGATTGCAGAACTGTGAGTTTCAGTTGGCACCAATGCGGTGTCAAATGAGTTGTTGAATATTACAAGAGTGGACCCGTGCAGTAACATTTTGTCAGAGCAGCCTATTATAGCCCCCAAGCACGGAGAGGTGGGGCCACCAGACTTCTGATATTGCCCCCAAGCACGGAGAGGTGGGGCCACCAGACTTCTGATATTGCCCCCAAGCACGGAGAGGTGGGGCCACCAGATATCAGCACCAGAGCTACACATTCAAGCTACGTGAGCGCCTGGTCTGCTGAGAATTCACCAACTCAACTTATTTGCTAACACACCCATAAAAATTCCATCCAATAACTGGACAATGTGTAGTCACCATAGACAGGGAGTGATGAGGCCACCCCAACAGCACATCCATTAAATGTTCTCCCAAAATAGATTACAACTATAAACAGTAGTAATATTAACTAGTCTAGTAACATACATATGTACACACCTTGCATTTATTATGTAATATTCATGCATTTTTTTCATAATTGCAAAACCTTTCATATGTTCTGACCAAATTAAAACCTTGGTTCAGAACAAATAAATTTAAAGAAAATTACTATCAAAAATTTTACACACTTGAGTTAGTTCAGTGTATTATAACATTTATTAATATTATTAGACTTAGTAAATATCTGTGTGTGTGTATGTAAACTACCACAACACATTACATATCATTACCCTAGACATTTAACGTAGCCACATTCATTAGTAAAAAAAGATAGGTGTGAGGTCGTAGTGGTAGCAAGAAGGGCCTTCTGACAATTCACAGCTACATTTTATCTCAGGAGCCTTCACAGCTGACCTCATGCATCACACTTAGTAATATCACCTAAATACAATACCATCAAATCCACTACATATATTGGGGTCTCTTTGTCCCGGGATAAATAGCCTATTAAGTATATTAGGATCTCCTGGGGGGAGAATTAGATTACTGGAACACATTATAAAAATTAAAAGTGTCCCTTAAAATTAAAAGTGTCCCTGAAAATAAAAGTTGGTGACTCTTCACAGCCAGTGGTAGTTAATTAATTAATTAGAATTATTTTAGACTAGAGTAATTAGAAATACTTTAGTGGTTGGAAATTTTATCTTGCACATTGCTAGATTTGTTTAAAAAGTATGGCGGAGCTGGCCAAATTCAGATCAGCTGCTGTGCTGACGGCAAAGGAGATGGGAATGGATGGTCAAATTTTAATTCAATATGTAACGGCTGAATGTGATAAGTATATTGAACGGGAAGAAAGAAGATTAGAAAAAGAGGCTGAAAGAAAATTAGAGAATGAAAGGTTTGCTGAAGAGAAGAGGTTACAGATTGAGGCTGAGACTTAGAGGTTACAAATTGAGGCTGACAAAGAGGCTAAAGCATTGGAGGCAGAAGAAAAACGACAGCAAAGGGAGGCAGAAGATAAAAAGGCCGAAAGGGAGGCAGAAGATAGAAGGTTGCAAAGGGAGCACGAATTACGACTAAGGGAGCTGGAGCTACAAGGCCAGGCTCCTGAAAATGGTGCCAGCCCTTTTGCCTCAGATGCTACGCCCAGTCTGGGAGCCTCAACATCAGCTATGGGGTTTCATTTAGACCATTTTGTTGAAAAAGACGATGACATAGAGGGGTACCTAGGACGTTTTGAGTTATTAGCTACTACATATGGGTTAGAGAGAGAGAGGTGGAGTTTAAAGCTATCACAGGGACTGAGAGGTACTTCTTACGAAGTCTTCGCAAAAATGAACAGAGAAGACCAGGAGAATTATGACATGTTAAAGCAGGCTTTGTTATTGAGGTACGAAAAAAATGGGGAATTTTATCGTAAGAAATTTAGAAATGCCAAACTGTTGTCTGGGGAGACATACCACCAATTCTCTGCCAGACTAGAAACCTATTTGGAGAAATGGACTGCTCTGGGGAAGACCCAAGATCTTAAAGAAATGATCATGATTGAGCAATTGAGAGAGTCCATGGCTCCAGACATGAGAAAATTTCTCATGGAACAAGGTGCAGAGAAGTTGGGGGAGGTTTTAAATGTCGCTGAGAGGTATCAGGCAGCCCAGGCAGAGGTAAGTGGTGCTAAAAAGAAGCACATAGACAATTTTAAAGCTCCACAGCAATTTAATAAATTTGATAATAGAGAGCAGGGAAATAAAGGTAGGACAAACTTTGAACGGCCAAGAAATGACTATCGAGACAGAAACTCACAGTTCAATGACCAAAAATCCAATGAAAGAAAACCGTTTAACCAAGGAAAAAGATGGTGTAAATGGTGCAAGAAAGATAACCATAACACCGAATTTTGTAGAAGGAAACCTTCAAACATTGCTGCAATGAAGTCGGGGACGCAAAGATTAAAGGTTAATCCTAAGGGACAGCAGGAACCTTATCACCCCCCAGTTTGTGAGGATGTTATTTGTAATGGGGTCACCATAAGGTGCCTTTATGATACAGGTTTGGATTATGATTCAGTTGTGAAGTCTAGCCTAGTGGACCCAAGT
Source organism: Oreohelix idahoensis (assembly GCA_024509875.1). Taxonomy (NCBI): domain Eukaryota; kingdom Metazoa; phylum Mollusca; class Gastropoda; order Stylommatophora; family Oreohelicidae; genus Oreohelix; species Oreohelix idahoensis. Next base: position 511,922 of record JAMPIV010013075.1, read on the forward strand.
CAGTATACCACAGAAACAGTGGAAATACAAGGGGCAACTAAGGACATACCACTCATGACACTTCCCATCGCAAGGATAACGGTGAAAACTCGCTATGTGGAAGGAGAAATCAGAGCAGCAGTGATAGATGAACCAATCTACCCTCTGATATTGGGGTGTAGATACGTCTTCTTGGGGAATCCCGAGAAACCTGTGATCATGGCGACAGTGCAGACCAGGTCATAGAAGAAGGAGGAAGAAGGTGAACCTATAAATGCTCATCCAGAGGAGATGAGGAAGGCGCAGGCTGAGGATAGGACACTCAAGCCATGTTTTAAAAAATTGCCCAAATGCCACACACCTCCGAGCAAGGGGGAATATTTTATGAAGAACAAACTCTTATACAGGAAGGCCGGAACTGGAACAAATGGTCACAACCAGCTGGTTCTTCCCACTTCATATAGGGATAAAGTGATGGAACTCGGGCATGCGATTCCCTTCAGTGGTCACATGGGGATCAGCGCCACAGGACAGCGTATAGCTTGTCATTACTTCTGGCCAGGGATAACGGAGGATATAAAAAGATATGTCAAATCCTGCCCAGAATGTCAAAGGGTAGCTCCAAAGCACTGGACTGCTCCTGCAACTCTAGGGGAAATGCCCATAGTGGGAACACCTTTTGAGAGGGTTGCAGTGGATATTGTAGGACCTCTCACTCGGACCAAGAGGAGGAACAGTTACATCCTTACTCCGGTGGACACTTGTTCTATGTGGGGAGAGGCGGTAGCCCTGCCATCAATTGATTCAAAACATGTAGCAGAGGCACTACTTACAATATTTACCCGATTAGGATTCCCGCATCAAATCTTGACGGATAATGGTTCTCAGTTCAAGGGGAAACTAACGGAAGAAGTTTTTAAGCTATTTCAAGCCAGACACTTTCATTGTAGTCCGTACCATCCACAAGGGAACGGCCAGGTAGAGAGGTTCAACGGGACTCTCATTTCTATCCTGAGAAAGCTGGCACACGAAAAACCGGATCTGTGGGATCAATTCCTGCCCGCCGCATTGTTTGCGTACCGGGAGGTACCACATAGTTCAACCGGGATGGCTCCCGCAACTCTGCTATTTGGGAGGCCAATAAAAGGTCCATTAGAAGCGCTATTAAGGACCTGGACAGATGAGAAGGCGGAAGAGACTGTTACCTCATCTTATCAATACGTGAACGAACTGACCACTCGTTTGAAAGCTGGATGGAAACTGGCAAATGATAATTTGAAACAAGCCAGGAAGAAACATGCAGCATATTTTAATAGGAAGGCAAAGGACAGAGAACTGGCAGTGGGAGAGAAGGTGCTGCTTCTACTACCCGGTAGCCAGAATAAATTACAAATTGGATGGCAAGGTCCATATACGGTTCTAGAGAAGGTGTCTAGAACAAACTATAAAATTGACAAAAAGGGGAAGGAGAAAGTTTATCATGTAAACCTGTTAAAGAAGTATCTGGACAGACCACTCCAGGAAAGCACCCCCTTACTGACCTTAGCTATCGCAACTCAAATGCAAAAGGAACCACTCACCTCACATGAATACCCATTACATCCTTGTGAAACAGCAGCACAGGTAAAAGTCAGTAAGCACCTGACTAAAAACCAGAGGGAGAGAGTTCAACAGGTTCTGGAGGAACATACAGATGTATTAACAGATAAACCAGGCCATACAAATTTGCTACAGTATGACATGAAACTGGTAGACTCAAACCCAATCTGTATGAGAGCCTATTCTATTCCGTTCGCGAAGGAGAAGGCATTGAAGGAAGAAATAGATTATTTGTTGAAGGAGGGGATTATTTCACACAGTGAATCATCTTTTAGCTCTAGTGTCGTATTGTTGAGAAAACCGTCTGGGGAACACAGACTGTGCATAGATTACAGGAAACTGAATGCTGTCACAGAAGGACAAGTGGATCCATTACCAGACACAAAACAGTTATTTGCCAGACTGAACAAGGCAAAATACTTTTCAAAGGTGGATCTTAGTAAAGGCTATTACCAGATCCCAGTGAAGCCTGAAGTGAGACCTTATTTGGCTTTTAGCACTTCGGATGGACATTATGAATTCAACATGCTACCATTCGGACTGAAAAATGCCCCGAGTGTATTTTCAAGGATGATGCGCAAATTGTTGGATCCCCTGAATAACCCATGTATCACGAATTTCATGGATGATATTCTCGTCGCCACAGAGACATTTGAAGAACACATTGAAGCTCTAGAAATGTTATTTAATAGGCTTAGGGAGGCGAACTTGACTGCTAGGCCAACAAAATGTTGCATTGGATGCAAAGAGTTGGAATTCTTGGGACACACTGTATATCAGGGTAGCATGACCCCTGATCCCAAGAACTTGGAAAAACTGCAGAGAGCACCTAGACCACAAACAAAAAAGGATGTGCGATCATTCGTGTCGTTATGCGGATTTTATCAAAAATATATCAAAGATTTTAACTCTATTTGTGCTCCTCTGACTGATCTGACTCGCAAGGGACTTCCAGATAAAATTAATTGGACTGCGCAAAGTGAATTAGCGTTCCAAGACTTAAAGGAAAAACTCACTAGCAAGCCTATTCTCAAACTGCCTGATTTGACACAGGACTTTGTCTTAAGAACCGATGCAAGTAATGTAGGACTCGGAGCGGCTTTGTTGCAAAGATCATCTTCACCTGATGGGGAACTGAAACCAGTCGCTTATGCAAGCCGCAAATTGAATAAGGCGGAACAAGGATACTCCACAAGCGAAAAAGAATGTTTAGCGTTAATCTGGGCAATAAAGAAGTTTCAAATCTATCTGTATGGTAGGACTTTTGTGGTCGAGACGGACCATCAGCCTCTCGTATTCTTATCTCAGGCTAAGCATGAAAACGCAAGATTGCTGAGGTGGTCTTTATTGCTTCAACCTTATCAGTTTAGTATCCAATATATCCCAGGCAAATTGAATGTCGGTGCAGATTTCCTCAGTCGGCACCCCTGTGATCAAAATTAGAGTAATGGCAGGCGTGAGGAGAGATTTTATCTATGTGTATCACTGGTTTTAGAACTTGCCGTAGGCATGTTTTCAAGTGGGGAGATGTGTCACAAAATTAACCGTGATACAACGTTAAAATATCTCCAATGATACAACGTAGGGATAAAAACTAATGCGTAAGCTGCTAGAATACATGATCGCCCACGCCGCGGGTCATCACCCGCCATGGAAATTAAATTGTTAGACTTGAAGGCAAAACGGAACGGGATGAGAACGGAGATCAAAAGGAAAAATCTGACTGAACGCGTGCTTGAAACTAGCAAGGCTAAAAGACGCAAGTGGTGGGGAAAGGAGGAAAAAGTCACGTTCCCCAAGTTGACATAAAGTAAAGAAATCGACAAAAGGGACCTTGGATATTATACGCCACAGTCATTTCTTGGACGCTTTTGCGATAACTTAGTCCGTTTATTTGAATGCAGTGATGAACGCATTCCAGAAGATTCTAGAAAATATTTGAAAAGTAACTTTTCTTAATAATAATGTTAGGAATATAAAACCTAGCTGGCCGGATGGCCCATCTTGAGCAGTGAAATAATATGCTTTCATTTATACAGACGGACAGATAATAAGAAAGATATTGACAAAAGACTGTGTTGTTCATATCAACGATCGTCTGCATTGAAATAAAACATGTCACTAATTTTCAAAAAATTGTGGCCTTGAAGACGCAAGTGCTAAAATCTAGTTGGAATGAAGAGACGGGGTGGGATGGTGAATTGTGGCTAAAAATAACTTTAAAGGCAAAATTGTGTAGGGGAAGGCAGGGTTGGTTCAAAAAACAAGTGTGTTTTTTTGTGAAACGCAAGTAGAGACGGACGGACCAACAGACAATAAGGCATACTTGACTGAGGTATGACTGAAATGACTTTTTGGTAGGATATTTGAATTTGAAAAATAAAAGGCAGTGATTGGCCATAGATGAATATATTATCGGCGCTCAGACGCGCATTTTGTGCCATTCATTATAAGTTGTCCTAGTAGACACAGTGAATTATTAAGTGGTGTAATTCCCAGAAGCTATTGAAATATTTAGAGGGACGCCATCCTAAAGCCAGCAGCTCAGCTGAGTTTTGCTAGCATTTAACTGTGTTCTATATTCATAATTCTGGTAAGACTGAAATTATTTCTTTGTACATTTTAATATTTGTTTAAGGTTTCGAGTGATTTGATACTGCAATAGCATAATCTGTCCCTTACAACAAGTAAGGATTCGCTCTAGACCCCCCGCCCCAGTTCAGGGTCTAGAGACAAATAAAATACATAAACTCCAGCAAGGATTATGAAGGACAGATCAAGTGTTGAGATCAGTGGAACATATCACCTATCCTATTCTATGGCAGGAAGCTAATGAACATATTTCAGAATCAGTAGTCTGGGAGAACTTATCCTATGTGAAACCAACTTGGTAAGATGTGTTGTTTGGTCAGAAAGATCTGACCCGTCTATGTGGTGTTGTTGTTGTGTAGTGTTGTGTCCAGAAATGGTTAGAGGATGGAATTCTGACACATGACTAATACTTTGATTGCAGAACTGTGAGTTTCAGTTGGCACCAATGCGGTGTCAAATGAGTTGTTGAATATTACAAGAGTGGACCCGTGCAGTAACATTTTGTCAGAGCAGCCTATTATAGCCCCCAAGCACGGAGAGGTGGGGCCACCAGACTTCTGATATTGCCCCCAAGCACGGAGAGGTGGGGCCACCAGACTTCTGATATTGCCCCCAAGCACGGAGAGGTGGGGCCACCAGATCTCAGCACCAGAGCTACACATTCAAGCTACGTGAGCGCCTGGTCTGCTGAGAATTCACCAACTCAACTTATTTGCTAACACACCCATACAAATTCCATCCAATAACTGGACAATCTGTAGTCACCATAGACAGGGAGTGATGAGGCCACCCCAACAGCACATCCGTTAAGTGTTCTCCCAAAATAGATTACAACTATAAACAGTAGTAATATTAACTAGTCTAGTAACATACATATGTACACACCTTGCATTTATTATGTAATATTCATGCATTTTTTTCATAATTGCAAAACCTTTCATATGTTCTGACCAAATTAAAACCTTGGTTCAGAACAAATAAATTTAAAGAAAATTACTATCAAAAATTTTACACACTTGAGTTAGTTCCGTGTATTATAACATTTATTAATATTATTAGACTTAGTAAATATCTGTGTTTGTAAACTACCACAACACATTACATATCATTACCCTAGACATTTAACGTAGCCACATTCATTAGTAAAAAAAGATAGGTGTGAGGTCGTAGTGGTAGCAAGAAGGGCCTTCTGACAATTCACAGCTACATTTTATCTCAGGAGCCTTCACAGCTGACCTCATGCATCACACTTAGTAATATCATCATCATACAATACCATCAAATCCACTACAGGGGCCTCATTACGTTTTTGGACAAGGTGACCTGTATGCCCAACACTGTGTCGGTTTAGAGTTGACCATTTGCGCCAATACCAGCTTTATTAACGTGGTGACTAAGAAAAGACGGTTTATCAATGTGGTAGGCCAGCTTTCTGGGTCTAACCTGCACAGTAGACACTACATGGAAGTCAGCTACTCATACCAGATCGTTTTCATGACGCATGATACGACACACCAGCAGTGAGAGTCTACACTTTGTCAGCAGTTCCTCACGTGACCTATCAAGCAAATACTGAAACTAGGTCAGCGCTTGTTGACATTTTTTTCGTTGGACTTCACAGCGAGTTACAAATATACGATTAACGTTTTTGGAAAAAATTCAGTACAGGTCAGAAGTCAAACGTGTGTTAGTTATGAGAACCATCAACGTTGGAGCTTCTTGAACTACTCTATATGTTGAACAATGTAATAGTTTAGTCCAAAATTTAGTGTTTATTAAAGTGGCAGTTTATTTTCTTTACATTAGTAACTTTGCCATTAGATAACAGCTGAACCTTCGCTACAACACATTCAATTTATATTATATTTATGAATTTATGTGTAAATGTTTACATATTATTTGTGTGTCTATATCGTGGGCGGTTATTGAGGTGACTAATATAAGATTTCCCAAGTAACAAATGGCTTATATTAGTGGTCTGTAGGGGGCAATTTTCTTAATTGAAAATTTGCATGCAACATTTGTTGCTATTTTTTGTTAGCTGTGATGACTGTGCTTATCGTTGTTTTTGTAATATTTTGCTGTTCTTTAGTTTTGTTTTGATTTGTTTGTATTTGTAGGTCTCATCTTTTCTGTCATTCAGTTCTATACATTTTTATATTTATACACTGCGGCGTTATTTGTTTTGTTTCTTACGGCGCAGTTATCATCACAGGTTCTGTGATTATTTTCTTCTGTTTTTCTATTTAACTTATTTGATTTCTGCGAATGTTTTCGTATTGTCCTTCTTTATTGTCCTTTGTGTATGTGTTCTTGGTTGACATATGCTATATAAAATATATTTGATCATACGCTACTAGCTGTGTAGTGAACTTATGAGAAAGAATCAACTGCTGATTAATTGCTATTATTAGAGGTACACAGTTGATTATACAAGACCTTATTTAAAGGCTTGTTTCCCACAGAGATTGGGATTAAGGGAGCTGATTATACAAGTTCTTGTTCAAAACTTGCTCCTGTTTGGTTGAAATAAATTAATTTGTTATTTCAAGGATATTAGTCACATATTGTTAGACATTATGTCGACTTTAGATTACTTCATTGAGCAAGGGAAATCCTTAGGTAAGACAGGTGATAAGTTGAAGGAGTATGCTACTAGTCAATATGAAAAAGCACAAAAATTGGAAATTGATAAACTGGAAGCTGAGGATAAATGATTGGAATTAGACTTTGAACTAAAGAAATTGCAGATGCAGATGGAAGAAAAGAGATTCCAAATGGAAATGGAAAAACATGACAGAGAAGCTGAACAAAAGAGATTAGATAGAGAAGCTGAACAAAAGAGATTAGATAGAGAAGCTGAGGCTAAACAAAAGAGATTAGATAGAGAAGCTGAGGGTAAACAAAAGAGATTAGATAGAGAAGCTGGGGCTAAACAAAAGAGATTAGACAAAGAAGCTGAAGCCGAGGAGAGAAAGGCAAAAAGGGAACATGAGGAAAAACTGTTAGCATTTGAATTAGAAAAATTGAAATTGACAAACATGAGTAATGTTAATCAGTCATCTGGTATTAATGTTAAACCTTTTATTTACAAGATCAAGCTACCAGCATTTAATGTATCCAGTGACGATATAACAGTTTGGCTAGATAGATTTGAACGTTCTTGTCAAAATCATAATGTGGATAGATCACAATATGCTAATCAGTTATCAGAGATACTGAAAGGTGACACTCTGACTAGTTTAAGCTTGGTAGAAGAGGCTGACCAGAATAATTATAATTTTTTCAGGGCAGCCTTGTTAAAAAGATATCAATTAACAGAGGAAGGTTACCATCTTTTGTTTAAGAAAATGGTACCTGAATCAGGGGTAGAATTCTCAGAATTCATTGCAAGGACACGTCTTACATTTAAACGTTGGATTGAATTGTCCAAAACAGAAAAGACATATGAAGCCCTTATGGACTTGTTGCTCAGAGACAAGTTTATGTCAAGTGTAAATAAACCATTCCTTGAAATCCTACATGAGCCTAAACCCAAGACACTAAAAGAAATGGAAGAATATTGTACCCAATACGTCACTGCACATCCGGACGTAGCTTTTAGCAATGCTAAGGTTAAGGAAGGTATGCCAGTTGCTTCAGCAACACCATACAACCCTAATTACTCACACAAATTTCAGGGACCACAAAACAGGTTTGATAAAAAGGGTAACCATAATAGTTATCAAAACCAAGGTAACCAATCATTTCAGGGTTCTTCTGCGAAGAACTGGAGACGAGCCGACAGCCCTCGATACAGGGGTGGTCACAATTATAGGAATTTCTGCAAAGGAAGTCATTATAGAAACTATACAAGTTATCCATCATGGAGACAACAAGATCATAAGTATAGAGGTACTCATTATAATGAATATGATAATGGTAACCAAGGGAACTATGACTCAAACGCAAATAGGGGTTACAATAGAGGTAACAATAACTACAGAGGTGATAATAACCGAGGTAGATCTCAAAACAAAAGACATAAACCACATTATCAGGCAAACTCTGCACAGCAAGAGTCACATGAAGCCTATAAACAGAATAAAGATAATAATGACGCTAATAATATGGCATGTTCCACTTTTGATTTTGGGAGAGCATCTCAGTGCCCCCAATGCAAAACATTATTTGAACCAACTACGGTGTCCACTTTAAGTTGTGGCCATCCTCTTCCCGCTCTTCCTGCGTCAGTAGCGCATGATGGAAGAGGTTCTCTTGTCTTACAAAAAGGTTTAGTAAACGACCATCCAGTCTCAGTTCTTTTTGATTCTGGGTGCACCACAATTGGTGTTAGGCAGTCACTCGTAGATCCTTCTCGTGCCACAGGAAAAGTAGTCAAATGTGTAACATTTGGCGGCACATTAGAGAAATACTCTACTGCTATCATTAAGATTGCTACTCCTTTCTTTACAGGAGATGTACATGCATGTCTTCTGCCGAATCCGATCGCTGATCTTATCATCGGTCGTATTCACGGAGTCAAAGAATGCACTCCACAACAAATTTCCGTTTGGGAAAAACAAAATATGCAAACTGCTAATGCTGTAGTCACTAGAGCTCAAGCTCTTAATATGCCTCAAACTTTATCTACTGAAGATAATGAAGTGCATAACCAAGATGATCCCTTGGTAATTTCTTGTGACTCGTTTATAAAACAGCAAGAAGATGATCCGACTCTAAAGAAATTCTTCACTCTTGCAACAAAAGGTGATCCGAATAAAGATACAAAGCGTAAATCTTGGATTACAATGAAGAATGGTGTACTTGTACGTATGGTTCAAGACTCCACTAAGTCAAGTCATTCTCAGATTCTTGTACCCAAGAATTTGAGAGTTAAAATTTTGCAGCACGCTCACGACTCTCAGTGTGCTGGACATATGGATTTTTCCCGTACGAAGTCTAGAGTTCTTGCGGCTTTCTTTTGGCCTTTTGTGAACAAGGACATACGGATTTATTGTCGATCTTGTAAGGTTTGTCAAGAAGTGAAATCCAAAGGTCCACGCCATGCTGCACCTATTCAGGCTGCAGACATTCCTATTCGACCATTTCAGAAAATGGCGATAGACATCATTGGTCCATTTAAGATCAAATCTGCTAGAGGACATCAGTTTATCTTGACGTGTGTCGATATGTGCACACGTTGGCCAGAGGCTATTCATCTGAAGAGCATTACTACTGCTGATATTGCAGATTCTCTCTGGCTCATATTTTTTCGTCTGGGATTCACCGGAGAGATATTATCAGACCATGGCACCCAACTAATATCGGATACCATGTCTCAAGTAATGTCTACTCTGCAGATAGAGAGATCTTTGAGTACTATCTATCATCCTATGTCCAATGGGATGGTTGAACGGCTAAATAGAACACTCAAAAACTTACTAGGGAAGATAACTGAGGATCATCCTCAAGATAGGGACAGGGGTTTACCCGCGGCCCTCTTCGCTTACAGAGGTCCACAATGAACATACAGGATTTTCTCCCTTTGAACTTGTCTTTGGCGCGAGACCGCGCGGCCCTATGTCTTTGCTTCATGATCTCATAACCGCTGATAATATTACCGATGACACAAAATCTTCTTACGAATATGTCATCGCGCTGAGACAAAAGATTATCGAAGAATGCAAATTGGCAACTTCTTCTGAATTTGCTAAACAGAAGGCAAGACAATTTGCCAATAAGAAAAGAACCTTACAACAACTTGTTCGAAAGAAAGACAATAATATACATCTTTGCGGTGACTATTGCAAATTGAATCAAGTTACGAAGTTTGATGCTGAACCTATGCCTTTACTAGAAGAGCTACTTACTAGACTTTCTAAATCTCATTTTTTCACTAAACTTGATTTGTCTAAAGGATATTGGCAAGTTCCTTTATCTGAACGCGCCAAACCTTTTACTGCTTTTTCTACACCTAGAGGCCTTTTTCAATGGAACTTCATGCCTTTCGGCCTTATGAACGCACAGCTACATTCGTACGCATGATGCGTCGAATCCTATCTTATCGGTCAGATGTCATTGCATATCTAGACGACATCTGTCTTTTCAGCGATACTTGGGAGGATCACTATTCAGGGTTAGATGAATTGCTGTCTACTCTACGCGAGCATAACCTGACAGCGAAACCCTCTAAAGCCTGCATTGGTTTTAGCGAAATTTCTTTAATAGGCCATCGAGTCGGTCATGGTTTCCTAAAGACAGAGGACCATAATATCAAACTAAGATACTTAACATCTCTATCCCTAAGACTAAAAAGCAAGTGCGAAGTCTCTTAGGTCTTATTCAATTTTATGGAAGATTCATTCCGAATCTATCCTCTATCATGGCACCTCTTTCTACACTACTAAAGAAAGGGTCGCCTAATATGGTCCACTGGTCACAGGAATGCCAATCCTCTTTGGATAAGATTAAAACATTGTTTTCAACACCACCTATTTTAGTGTTACCTACTAAAGATAAGACATTTTTTCTTCGTAGTGACTCTTCATCCAGTGGGATTAGAGCGGCACTAATGCAAGAGTACTCTGGAACTCTGCATCCTGTAATGTATATCTCCAGAAAACTTAATGCTGCAGAAAGGAATTACTCGGTTTTAGACCGTGAACTATTCGCTATGGTTTATTCAATTCTCAAACTACAAAGATTCCTTCTAGGCGCACATTTCATAGTAGAAACCGACCAGAAAGCTCTTACGGCTATACAGAGTAAGAATTTGAAGAGCTCGAGGTCTACTCGATATGCAATTGCTCTTTAACCTTTTCATTTCTCGGTACGAGCTATCCGTGGATCAGATAATGTGATGGCAGACATTTTGTCTAGATGCCCACATGATTCCACCTAACTGTTAGGTCTTGGACTTCTTAACACGTCTAAGTCTATAATAGTTCCTCTCTATATCAAGATAGATACACATTGTAATTTGTAATATAGTGATTGTATCACTACTATCACTACGTTCATTGATATATATCCACCGCTGTTCTTTGATGATTTTTCTTCTTTGTCAATCATGTACTTATAGTGCTTAAATATGAAATTGTTATATGAAATTGTTATATGCATTGTGTCATTGCCAGCATTGTAGTATACGTTGGTGGCACCTCCCTGGAAATAGTTATACTTAGAGAAATGCTCTCTCTGAGATGTTGAGATATATTCTCACAAGTCGATCTATGCTTTGACTTTAACTTAATTTGACATTATAAATTGCTGTTATTAGTCATCTGCGCATTATTGGTGCGTTGTGAGCCTATTGTAGGTTGCTCTCAGTTCATTTTTTTCCCGGGGGTAGCGGTAGTTTGTTACCAACAGATTATTGGTGGCAATGTATGTAGTTATCATAATATTTATTAGTCTGAGGGAAAGTATTTGTTTTGAAAATCATGATGCTTTCCTGGCCAAGGATATATCACTCATGATTGATTGATACTTTTGTTATATGGGTTATCTCTCCTGAATATCGAACTTGGCGTATGAATCCAGATTTTGTTGGTCTGTTCCTTGTTGGGCCAGAAAAAGATTGTTCTTGCTTAGGTTTATGCAGGAATGTTTATGGTCCGAGTCTATGTTTACTTCTTATTTATTTAAGACGATACGGTCTTATATCGTGATATCTTTGTATGTCTAAGTGGGACTATATTTCCTTGTACTGAACTTTGGGGTCAGACAGTTTATGCGCATGCGGATACGAAAAAAGGGTCTTCCGTGATGATGGAGCCTGGTGGATGCCATGTCGGAGACCAGTCCGAAGTTTGTTGATATCTGTGATCTATTATGGGGAAGAAGATAGTTTTTGATATGATTATTAAGTCTATGAGTTCCCCAGTGTTTATTCTGTAACGCCAGGAGAGGGCGTATGTGTTCTGCTAGTGTATTTCCCTTGCCCAGGTAAAAGAACTTTTTGCTGAACTTTTTCCATGCTAGGCTTAGATGGGCAGACGTTTACATGATGATTATCTATATCAATATGTCGGGATGACATGTTACCTAGCAGCACTGAATATGATTGTATGCGGCAGTTATGATGAAAGAATATGCTGATTCTTGTAGAAACATTTGTGTTCATGAACAAAGTCTTTATTGAAGCTTTACTATGCATCTGTATAGTGAGTAATGCTCACTGGAACCAGAAGCCATTTTGGAGCCTATATTTTTTATCGATCATCGATCAGAGAATAGAGATGCCCCTTATTATCAGGTGATGATTAGGAGATCACAGTTATAAAGAAAACCCAATACTGGTGGGTTAACATTGTCTCCAGAAATATTTGCTGAACTTTACCTAAAGGAATCTTCGCTAGAAAAGAGGTTCTGTCTAGGAGTCATGCTTGAACATTATTTATTAACTGATGTGATCAGTCAGTAAGGCCTGATGATTATATTTATAAACAGTGGAAACCTAAGTGCTTGTCTACGGACGTTCCATTGTAATGTACTTCAACATGAATGCCAACTTAAGATTGTAGACCATTGATCCACAGTATGATGATATATGTCAACCTGTTTTCCTGTAACTATACGCGTACTGTCCAAGTGTGTGCGTCCAATTAAACATTATGAAACGACCACAGTAGTCTGCATCATTAACTTCTAGCTACGTGTGAGTGAGTGTTTGATCTTCTAGTCAACTCTTCAGAACCATCCATGCATTCGCGTATTTAGTGTAGGCTGTCTACAAGGTGACCAGCTGTATTGGTGGATCAATGCTTTATTGTAGGCTGTCTACAAGGTGACCAGCTGTATTGGTGGATCCATGCTTTAGTCTGGGCTGTCTACACGGTGACTAGCTGTGTTGGTAGATCCATGCTTTAGTGTAGGATGTCTACAAGGGGACCAGCTGTATTGGTGGATCCATGCTTTAGTGTAAGCAGTCTACAAGATGACCAGCTGTATTAGTGGATCCATGTTTTAGTGTAGGCTGTCTACAAGGGGACCAGCTGTATTTGTGGATCCATGCTTTAGTGTAGGCTCCCTACAATGTGACCAGCTGTATTGGTGGAACCATGCTTTAGTGTAGGCTGCCTACAAGGGGACCAGCTGTATTGGTGGATCCATGCTTTAGTGTAGGCTATCTACAAGGTGACCAGCTGTATTGGCGGATCCATGCTTTAGTGTAGGCTGTCTACAATGTGAACCATCTGTATTGGTGGATCCATGCTTTAGTGTAGGCTGTCTACAAGGTGCCCAACTGTATTGGTGGATCCATGCTCCATAAGGAGATTTAGAGAAATGAATGAGTCATACATAATCAGGAATTATGATTTAGTCATATATTTTATATTTTACTTAAATGAAATTGATGTTTGAAAATATGTAATGTGAAAAACAACATTTATTTCGATGAATGTGGTATTTATTTATTAGTATAATTATTTCCCTTGGCACAAAGTACTACATTTATACCAGCGGGGAAAAAGTGAGATATTTATAAACTGTACTGATATTTCGTCATGAGTTGGTAAGTATCTCAATTATTTATTTATAAAGGTGTAAATCTATTAGAGCTGTGGCGGCGGACACATTTGTCTGTGTTGTTTTGTAATACAGTATGTTCAAGAGATTGATTAAGAACGCTGTTTCGCATTGACAACACTGTGTGGTGTTCATTGTTATTGAGTTGATCTTAGTAAAGTGGCATCAAGTGTTCATATCTACGATATAGTCTTAACGTGTATTTAAAAAAAAAGATATTATTGACTACCGAATTGAAAAACACACTGCGGCCGAATTAAATTTTTTCCCATTTTCATACTGTAGGTGTTTGCACAAAGTAAGCTGTAGTTTTCGTTATTGGTTACAGATTTTTATGAATAACACGTCATTTTGAAGATAAAAGAATGTACTATTACAATAAACCCTGGTTGTAACTCTAATAGAGGTTGTTGCTATTTCAAGGCCCTCCGATGGCCGAGGACTTGCAATATTTTCACAGTTATAACTGCTTGCGCCCCATCTCTATCAAAATCACAATTTCAATCAATGTGCACATCGTTTTCACTCTTGTCCTCGTCGCTAGATCTATCAGTCAATTGTTGAAACACGTTTCTATCCTATTCAGCCGTTAGACGAGATGTACACGCATTTTTTGTAGTCCTATCACTAGTTGCCACGGTAAACAGTTTTACACGATTTGGTAACTAACCCAAAATGCTGAAAAATATGAACATAATATCAATTTTCCAGTGTTCTACAACAACCCTGCTTTGGGAATTTGTTTTCCGGTGGCAACTTAAAATCTCGAACCAGATCAAAAAGTGTTTCAGTACATTTTTCATTCGTTTTATTACTAAAATTAGATTGGCGCTCTGAGCGGCTTGCGGTCCAAATGTGATTATTTTGTGAGCCGCTAACAGCGGCTTGCGGTAGTCATACCGGTAGGAAAAACGTCGAAAAACTATATCTACCTGTCAGTAGCAAAACGGTGTCAACTAGCTACCAACTGCTATGAAAAGACAAGAACATAGTCGCGAGTTAATATAATAATTAATTGATGATGGATATATACTTTATGATTGGCTGGGTACCTTCCCATTTTTATAATTATTGTTGATCATAATCCAGATCATTACGCTCCAGGCAAACACATTAAGTCCCAGTTTCCATCAGCAAATTTTGAAAGGTATTGATGTTAATTGCACATGCAGTGCGCTGGTTGTATGGGCGACGAATGCATCCTCTCATACGTCCATCTCTTATCGTCTTACTTTTGATGCCAATGTCCAACAATCTTAGTCTTGTTGATTTATTGATTGCAGTATCGTTTTCAGGTGATTATTATATGACCTTAGAATCTTTCCCTTTTTGATATCCAATGTTCCCACTATGAGGTCTCTCAAGGCACCTTCCTAATGTGAGCTATACATAAAGTTGACCATGAGCAAAGATTATGTCTAGTAGGTAAATACCTGCACGATCAAATGAAAGTACCTGTGTTTTGTTGATTGTCATGACAAAAGCTAAAATCACACGAAACTGAATGCGTCTTAAGATGACAGAAAAGCTAGTATCGCTTGGCTCTAAAATTATGCGTGGAATGAAAACTCGTACATTTTAAGTAATTACTGCATATGATGATATTGTTTCGTATTTTTGAAACGTTCAGCCCTCTCTCTTTAGTATTAACAGACTGTAAAAGTTTAAAACAAAAACATGACAAGGTATATGGTGGCTCTTTTAATATAATACAAAAATATCAAAATGACCATTTCTTGACGGGTTGCTTGCGGAGAAATCCGGAGAAACGAGATTTTTGACCTCTATATTATCATCATTATTTGTTGACCTCTATATTATCATCATTATTTGTTGACCTCTATATTATCATCATTATTTTTTTCGCGCTCGTTGCGAAGCGTGGAACCAGCACTGCACTGGTACCCTCGCAGGACGCCTTCACCAAACACTGGTACCCTCGCAGGACGCCTGCACCAAACAATCACATGACTTTTGTAGCGGTCAGTTCTATTGTAATTAGTTATACATGATGATGTTGCCAGCCACATGTACCACCTCATATTAGTCACGTTGTACGAATTGTCTGAGCATAACGTTCACTCAAGTACAGAGTCATGAGTACTGTTTCTCTAGTTTCTCCAAAAGCCAGTCTTAATATTTCTAACAAAGTTGTCACAAAAGCGTTTGTGCGCTCTCATGTCCACTGCAGCAGGATTTCATCACATTCCTTTGAGAGTGATATTTTGTTATTTTTCTCTCCCCTGCCCTTATTTGTCAACACAGAAAATGCATCCGAAAGTCAATGTTTACATTACTTTCACTCTAAAATTTACGTTAATTCGCCGGCCCATCCCAGAGCGACTAATTGGATCACACAAACGCGACGGTCCCACATTTAAGGGTAATCCTTTACAATTCCACAGAATAATAGACTTACATATTGGAGGTGCGGATAAACCACGAAATGTCCAGACAAGACGGTCAAATTGTGCCAGTCATAGTCTGATAACGAAAGTTGAATTACGTGGGATAGTCACGTCAGATAATCTCCCAATCTTGGAGGACATGTTGAATTGTGAGAGACGTAACTTGATTAAGTAATAATCGGATGTTTACATCCAATTTTTAGAAAAGAAACGTTTGAAATTTTACACTAGATGAGTCAAGCAATATATTTCATCATAAATTTAAAAGTGCAGAAAACTTGCAATATAATCTGACATTTCTTGCAAGTCTAGTAAACTGTGAGAATCGCTTGCCAAGACGAAAACCAGACTGCCAGAAGTTATAATCAAGATTCTTATATCGGAACCGGACCACTGTTTGAGCAAATTTAAGTTCTTCAGAGACCAGAATAAACTATGCCATTTAACAGGGACCAACGGAATCTGAGGAAACTAACACACGGAGTCATAGTGATAATTTATTGTTAACATAACAAAACCCCAGAACCATGTAAGAGACCTAGTCAAGTGCCTTTATTCCTCTGAGCAAACAGTCTGTGAGTCAAGATTGGCTTGGTGGTGCCAGTGAGCGTACTAATCTTTCGAACAAAGTGAGGGTAGAAGTGACCTGACGACGAACTAGACACCATCATCAGAGGGTCGCAGAGACGCAAGACCAGCTTTGCAGTTATTCTCTGATCTGACTTTGAACGTGCTGCGCATCTAATCTTGACCAGAGTCACGAGAACTACAGCGACCTTTCTGAACAGAACCCAAAAACCCAGCGGAAGCAGAAACTACTATTTGCAGCTTTGTCAAACCTAAAAGCTGCCAAGTGACTTTTACATAAAACTCCATACAATCAAACAATGATGTGACTTTTTTATGTTAAAGATTATACAATTTTTGTAAACTGTTAAACTTAGTTGATTATTAAATTTGTTATTTGTAAATATACACATTTAACGTCGATTTAATCATTTTGAATGTAGTGCATTTTAACAATTGTCCTGACCAATGCAGCATTGTTCTTGACTTCTAAAATATCTTATGACACCCCCTTGAGATAGAAGCAGCTTTATCCTTCTATCTACAATTCTGCCAAGAGTAATCTTGTGCGACGGTAGACACCTTTGAAGACCCATATTAGAAACTCTTGAGTTTTGTCCTCTATTTGACCACTACTGCAAAGCAGGAGAGGGGATTCCGTGACAAAAGTCACCAATGCACCATAAAAATAAGGAAGAGAAAGGTATACGTGTTCTTTAAGAGAGTGTAGAATGTTTTACTGATTTATTTTATGTGCTCTCAATTATCACACTTATAATTGTTTCTTCGTTATTTTCTGCTAAGTAGCAGATATTTGAGTATTGTCGATTTGCTTGACACACTTTCTGTAGGTGATAATAATCACATTTGCTTAACGCTTCCCAGATTTGCTGAGATAATTACTCGCAGTCGCAAGGGAGCGGCACAGGTTGGCTAAGATTAGCACAAGATCTCGTGTACGCGGAGAAGACTTACGATATAAGCCTTTCCTGTCCTACATGTTATGACAAGAGTACTTTCTGATAAAGTGATGATTGTTACATGTTGAACCCGCAGTTGTATGAGTTTACTGATCTGTCTGTAAGTTTGTACACAGGGGCATCGGACATCTTATTACCACATTTGGGAGAGTTGACCTCTGCCTTACATTCAATATTATCCGATGTCGGAATATTTTGAAAATACCCCAAAACCCACATGTTTGAATATGATTGTGGGTTTTTTTTAATAGCTCATAACAAACAAAGGCATGGGAAGGCAGGGAGTATATTCTGACCACTTTCTCATGCTCTTTTACCTGAGAAATCTCTAGCCAAGACAGCAGACTGCTACAGTGAAGAATTAGATTTCAGAATCCTTTCTGAAAATATCGGACACCTTTTATTGGAGTATTTCTCAGGACTTACAATATAGCCCAGGAATTTCTAACATTTTAAATAAGGAAACTGGGACTGAGGAAACTGAAGGACCAAACACGAAGTCAGAGAGGGGACTTATTAAATTAACGACACCCCGACGCATGTAAGAGCCGATTCAAGTCTCTTTTAATCATCTGTGCAAAAAGTATGTGAGCTAGGATTGGCGAAAATTGTGATTTACATTTCATATTTTATTACTAACATGTGAACTAACACACACACACACACACACACACACATATATATATATATATATATATATATATATATATATATATATATATATATATATATATATATATATATATATATACATATATACATATATACATATATACATATATATACACACACACACTCACTCACACACACACACACATACACACACACGTACACACATACATACATACATATCAGAATCTTTATTCTCCATAAAATACATTAATATGTACAGACATGATATAATAGATACAACATGGCAAATAGGAGAATCATTAGAATTTACATAAAGTGTTGAAGACGTCTCAAGTAGTTATATGTGGGTGTTTTTACATCGAACCTTTGTGTTACACATACATAACAATTTTTAAGCTTTCTAAAAGACATTGGCATATAATGATATGGTATACCCTGCCAAAAATGAGAATTATTGAAATTTACAAAATGTGTGAGGAATACCATTCAAGTAGAGCAATATGGTTGTTTTTACATGGAGGTTTTATCAGAATTTTGTTTGCCATAAAAAAACTTTGACAGCTAGTGGAGTGAGATATTAAATATAGCATCAAATACAATAGTCGTATGGTATAGTATACAGAGGAGCACAATTGAGTGTAGACTGTGTGGAAAACATCCCAGCAATTCAAAATGGGTGTTTTTTACATCGAAGTTTCCATATTCTGTAAGAACCTATAATTGCACTAATACTGACATTATTTACATAAAACCTTTGCTTCAAATTTCCGCAACCCTAAGGACATTAATCCACTCACACACTTTGCATGCACATGACCCAAACTACCAATTATCAGTACGATTACATGCGTACGGTAGCCTAGTTCGTTAATTTCTGCAGTCAATGGATAGTACTTATCAAATTTATGTTGGTAACATTTATCTAAATGGGCATCATATGGTATTGCTGCCTCCACTATAAAAGCTGTTTTGTTCTGTCGATTGATTATTGTTAAATCAGGTTTTACGGCATGAGTCTTAAATGAGGCGTTGCTGCTGCCGAAAAGTGATGGTTTAACTATTATCTCTTTGTTTATTGTTATGTCACTTTTATTATTGTATGCAGATTTCAGTTTCTCATAAATAATGTCTACAGCTCTATTGTGCCTTTGTTGGTACAATGTTTGAAATTTGGTACATCCATTCAATAAATGTGACACTGTTTCGTATGGGTGGTTACATATTTTGCACATTTTCGTGTATGTCTGTGGGTAGTATAGATGTAAAACATACATACATACATACATACATAAATACATACATACATACATAAATACATACATACATAAATACATACATAAATACATACATAAATACATACATAAGTACATAAATACATACATACATACATACATACATACATACATACATACATACATACATACATACATACATACATACATACATACATACATACATACATACATACATACATACATACATACATACATACATACATACATACATACATACATACATACATACATACATACATACATACATACATACATACATACATACATACATGCATACATACATACATACATACATACATACATACATACATACATACATACATACATACATACATACATACATACATACATACATACATACATACATACATACATACATATCAGAATCTTTATTCTCCATAAAATACATTAATATGTACAGACATGATATAATAGATACAACATGACATATAGGAGAATCATTAGAATTTACATAAAGTGTTGAAGACGTCTCAAGTAGTTATATGTGGGTGTTTTTACATCGAACCTTTGTGTTACACATACATAAAATTTTTTAAGCTTTCTAAAAGACATTGGCATATAATGATATGATATAACCTGCCAAAAAATGAGAATTATTGAAATTTACAAAATGTGTGTGGAATACCATTCAAGTTGAGCAATATGGTTGTTTTTACATGGGGGTTTTATCAGAATTTCTGTTTGCCATAAAAAACTTTGACAGCTAGTAGAGTGAGATATTAAATATAGCATCAAATACAATAGTCGTTTGGTATAGTAGACAGAGCACAATTGAGATTAGACGGTGGGGAAAACATTTCAGCAATTTAACATGGGTGTTTTTTACATCGAAGTTTCCATATTCTGTAAGAACCTATGATTGCACTGATACTGACATATTTACATAAAACCTTTGCTTCAAATTTCCGTAACCCTAGCGACATTAATCCACTCACACACTTTGCATGCACATGACCCAAACTACCAATTATCAGTACGATTACATGCGTACGATAGCCTAGTTCGTTAATTTCTGCAGCCAATGGATAGCACTTATCAAATTTATGTTGGTAACATTTATCTAAATGGGCGTCATATGGTATTGCTGCCTCTACTATAAAAGCTGTTTTGTTCTGTCGATTGATTATCGTTAAATCAGGTTTTACGGCATGTGTCTTAAATGAGGTGTTACTGCTGCCGAAAAGTGATGGTTTAACTATTATCTCTTTATTTATTATTATGTCACTCTTATTATTGTATGAGGATTTCAGTTTCTCATAAATAATGTCTACAGCTCTATTGTGCCTTTGTTGGTATAATGTTTGAAATTTGGTACATCCATTCAATAAATGTGACACTGCTTCGTATGGGTGGTTACATATTTTGCACATTTTCGTGTATGTCTGTGGGTAATATAGATGTAAAAGACTTTCGCATTCCAGCAACTGTAACCTCGATCTCACAGCAAATGAAAGTATTTTATCACTTAATTTAACATTAGATAGAAAACTAGATGACAATGAGTGGTTTACACATTTCATTTCGCGCACTATTCTCCCTTGTGATGATTTACTTTTTAGTTCACTTAGAATTAGGTTCAGTTTATGTGATTTAAATCCAGAATAAAAAGCATTTGCTGACTTGTATGTTAGACTCACATCTTCATCTACATCTAAATGTACAGTGTAATGGCCACTGTCATCCACTTTCACACTCACTCCTTCACGCGCGCATTCTTCATTCAGTTCTACCCAAAATGATTTTGGCCAATTCACCTTCGATCTTTTAGCTAGATGGTTTGTTTCATTTAACTCGTAACTTGCAAAGTTATTCCTATCATCATCTACTTGGTCTATTTTACGTTTTTTCATATGTCTATCTAACGAGTTTATCGCTGCAGTTTTTACAAGACTATCATCACAATTGAGCATACTGACAAGGAATGAAATATGTCGAGAGTGGTATAATATGAAGGGGTTTGGTATGCCAAGGCCACCCTTTGACCTGGGACAAAAGAAATAGCTCCTTGTGGATGATTCATTTAGCGCTAGCCATGTTCTAACGTGGTGTACAATTTCATCTTCAATTTCTTACATACATACATACATACATACATACATACATACATACATACATACATACATACATACATACATACATACATACATACATACATACATACATACATACATACATACATACATACATACATACATACATACACACATACACACATACATACATACATACATACATACATACATACATACATACATACATACATACATACATACATACATACATACATACATACATACATACATACATACATACATACATACATACATACATACATACATACATACATACATACATACATACATACATACATACATACATACATACATACATACATACATACATACATACATACATACATACATACATACATACATACATACATACATACATACATACATACATACATACATACATACATACATACATACATACATACATACATACATACATACATACATACATACATACATACATACATACATACATACATACATACATACATACATACATACATACATACATACATACATACATACATACATACATACATACATACATACATACATACATACATACATACATACGTACGTACGTACGTACGTACGTACGTACGTACGTACGTACGTACGTACGTACGTACGTACATACATACATACATACATACATACATACATACATACATACATACATACATACATACATACATACATACATACATACATACATACATACATACATACATACATACATACATACATACATACATACATACATACATACATACATACATACATACATACATACATACATACATACATACATACATACATACATACATACATACATACATACATACATACATACATACATACATACATACATACATACATACATACATACATACATACATACATACATACATACATACATACATACATACATACATACATACATACATACATACATACATACATACATACATACATGGTTGTGGTTGTTCGTCCATCACGGGTGATGAAGACCACTCTGTTCATCCAATTATTTAAGAATATGTTAGGTTAGTCTATGGGTACGAAGGTGACTGAAGAGCCCGATGCGGGCCTGGAAAGATCTTGGACAGTGTGGGCAGGGAATGTTTGCTTCATGTGATGGTTTTATTTCACGGTCCTTTCTAGCTTGTCTCCGCTGTTCCGCTGCTGCTCTTCTGGATGATTCACATGCTGCTGCACCTTTACGAAGAGATGTGCGCCAAGCAGTTCGGTCTTGCGCAGCAGCTTCCCATGTGTCTGGGTTTATGTCAAAGGTTTTTAATGACGTCTTTAACGTGTCTTTGAAGCGCTTCTTTTGGCCACCATGGGAGCGTTTACCCTTCTGCATCTCACCATAAAAGAGTATCTTTGGCAGTCGATGGTCTGGCATGCGGACTACATGACCTGCCCAGCGAATTTGTGACTGCATCAGAATAGTATCAATACTAGGGATACCAGCTCTGTCAAGAACGGCGGTATCCGGGATCTTGTCTTGCCATTTGATGTTCATTATCTTCCTGAGACAGACTGTATGGAAGTGGTTTAGCTTCTTTACGTGGCGCCTGTATACAGTCCATGTTTCACATGCATATAGCAGCACTGGAAGCACCGCAGCTCTGTACACCTTCAGCTTTATCTGTAGACTAATGCCACTTCGATGCCAAACGTTGGTGTATAGTCTGCCAAATGTGCTGCTGGCTTTGGAGATCCTGGTGTTCACCTCATCATCAATGACAATGTTCTGGGATAGTGTGCTACCAAGGTATGTGAATCTGTTCACAACATTCAGTTTCTCACCATTAACCTTGATGACTGGCTCAGTATAAACTGTGCCAGGAGCTGGTTGGTACATGATTTCTGTTTTCTTCGTGTTGATGGTAAGCCCAAAGTTGGCGCAGGCTTCGGAGAATCTATCCACACTATGCTGCAGATCAGCCTCTGAGCCAGCATTGAGGGCACAATCATCAGCAAACAGAAGATCTCTGATGGTGTGTGATTTGACCTTGGTTTTTGCTTGAAGCCTCCTAACGTTAAACAATTTTCCATCAATTCGATAACTAATGTCGATTCCTGTGTCCCCGTCTCTAAAAGCATCAGTCAGCATAGCAGAAAACATGATACTGAACAGAGTCGGTGCAAGTACGCACCCTTGTTTAACTCCATTTGAGACGGGGAAAGGCTCTGATAGCTCACCGTTTTCCTGAACTCTAGCCTGCATTCCATCATGCAGTTGCTGCACTACTGTGATAAATTTCTTTGGGCAGCCGTATTTTGCCATGATCTTCCATAGACCCTCTCTACTGACCGTGTCGAACGCCTTTGTCAAGTCGATGAAAGCTGTGTACAGGTCACAAGGCTGTTCTTGGCATTTTTCTTGTAGCTGTCTTGCAGCGAACACCATATCTGTGGTTCCACGTTCTTTCCGGAATCCACACTGACTTTCAGGTAAAAGACCTTTGTCAAGATGAGCCGTAAGGCGATTCAAAAGAATTCTGGCGAATATCTTCCCAGCGATTGATAAAAGAGAGATGCCTCGATGATTGTTGTAGTCTTGGCGATTACCTTTACGTTTATATAGATGTATAATTGAGGGATCTTTAAGATCGTGTGGGATGGTTTCACTCTGCCACATTTGCTGGAAGATCATATGAAGTTTCTCTATCAGAACTGCACCGCCATCTTTATAAACCTCAACAGGAATTGAATCGGAGCCAGGGGCCTTTCCACTAGACAGTTGACGAATCCCTTTTTTAGTTTCCTCCAGAGTTGGTACATCATCTAATGCTTCATTTATAGGAATTTGGGGCAGGCGGATGATGGCTTCGTCGTTAATAGATGATGGCTGGTTCAAGATATTATTAAAATGTTCAGCCCAGCGTTGGAGCATTTTTTCCTTGTCTGTAATTAGTGTTTTTCCATCTGCATTAAGGAGGGGAAATGATCCTGATGATGTTGGACCATAGACCGCTTTGAGTGCAAGGTAAAAGTTTTTCAAGTCATGGCTGTCAGCAAAGCCTTGGAGCTCATCTGCTTTATTACTCAGCCATGAATCCCGCATCTGGCGTAGTTTATGTTGGACGATTCTACGCATGTTGTTGAAAGCGTCTTTCTTGGATGTTGTCGTGGAATATTCTAATCCACATATATAAATTATCAAGTAAATATAAAGCCTAATAAATACATATAATAAATAAAGGAAGAAGAATGGTAAAGAACAGTGCTGTCACAATGACTGTACTCGAAATCCCCTTGTTTTCTACTGCGTAAGCAAATTGTAACGTTTCACGTCGATATTAAAGGCTTTCTGCAACATACACGCGTTTCCCAAACACACAATAAAATGTGCTGCCTTTCTAGG
The DNA here is from genome assembly GCA_024509875.1 of Oreohelix idahoensis. Classification (NCBI taxonomy): domain Eukaryota; kingdom Metazoa; phylum Mollusca; class Gastropoda; order Stylommatophora; family Oreohelicidae; genus Oreohelix; species Oreohelix idahoensis. Next base: position 536,957 of record JAMPIV010013075.1, read on the forward strand.
GGAAACCTTGGGATATGCAAGTTGACCTGGATTTTGAATTCCATTCATGTCTTTTTCTACACTGCGTTGCCAAAGCGAGCGAACAGATGGACAAAAGGATAAAGAGAGAGGGGAGGGCTGAAAATCAGGAACGCATGCAACACGCGTCGCGCGATACACAAATGCTGCCATCACGCGTGTAAGTCTACATGCACTAATTTTTTTTCAGACGGACAGTGATAAAATACACTACCCTTTCCCAGAGTTAGGTTTATAAATCATAAAAAAAACTCTTATTAGAAAAGATAACATTAGATGGGTTTACGGTTGAAAACATAACAGTACCCAGACAGCACATCTTCGAAACAGGAGGTAGAAAATACATATTTTGAACGCAGCCACGTAGCTCTTTTAAATTTGGATAATTGGGTTCCTTAGGGCTTGCTGACAAATAATATGTAAAACGTTACGCAAATAGTCCAGGAATTAATAAATTATACCCAAAATAAAATAGTGAGGATGCCTGACAGCATGGAATCATTTCTGCTCATAAAATTTTTTTTATAACGTGTTTGAAAAAACCTTACGTTACATAAATAGCCTACCATGTAAACTCCAAATTGATTGGAGCGCAACAAATGAAAGCCTAACCACGATTGGTCGGACTATAAATACTATCTTTCGTTGTTAGGGGAAACGGGGAAAGGTAACATTTTTTCAAACACTTGTCGAAACGGGGCCTCATTGGTCAGACTCGCTGATATACACACTTGGGAGCGTTAGTTCGAAACCACTTGTTTAAATAAGCTTGATAAAGCATCAGTGCGTTGAAGCCAGCTTATATTTGGCTCAATAAAAGCCTGGAAGATAAGCAGATGGGAATTTGTGCCAGTTTGTGCCAGAATTCATTGCTAATCAACGTATCTGTGTTTATTCGTATGAATTGTGGTAAGCTTGAACCATTCAATATCTTTTAATGAAAATTGAATGTGAATTGTTGATTTATGCCTGTATATATATGTGTAGTTCAGTGGCAAACGTGAGGTAAAGCCTGTAATGCTCCAGCCTGAACAGAGGGTGTCGGAGAGAAGTAAAACGGCATGGAATGGCCAAACAGTACACTGACACCTAGATGATTGACTAGAAAGAAATAATGCTGGAATTGCAGAGGCGTAGTAACCATTAAGAAGGGTAATACTGGAATAAAGTATTTCAAATGAAGCTGACAGTTGGCCTAATGCTCTGAACTCAATGTTTGTGCTGTGTTGTGATCAGTGTAACAAGAGAGTTTAAGTTAGTTATGAAGTAGAAGGTACATCCTTCTTGATTTCAGGGACAGTGGTCTTGATGGTACTGAGCAGCACCTGGTCAGAGCTTTGCTGAATCCAGTGTCGGACAGCATACTCCTTGGTCCTTTTAGCTATCAGTGAGGTGTCTCCAGAGCCCAGAGGAGAATTCGAGCAGAGGAGTCCTTTCCTGCCGCCATCACGCCAGATAAGCTAACTTGGCCAGCTGAGCTCAACATTATGTCCCCTCATCTTGAAATAACTTTGTAAAAATAACATTCAGAGGGGAATTTAATTGTCTTAATATCAGGAACTGAGAACATCTCCAATACTAGTCCCTAAGACAAACTATTGAAGTCATGATGACAAATACCAACAGAGCTTGAACAAAACAAAACCAGTATTACCTCATATTACTACTACACAACTGACACACATAGGATATTTTTAATAATATATGTCACTACAATATTCATATTGATAAAGTCTGTACATATACTTGTAATTAAAATTGATTGTGATTCCTGGTTCCTTTGTATTTGAATCAGGACACAAATACATTATTAACAGCACTGAATACATATTGTTATTTGAAACGTTACGAGTGACTTCTTTAAGATATTCTCATAGAGTGTTATATGTATGTGAGTGTCACAGTGTTGTTAAGAGTAGTGGATTAAATTAAATTGTTTATCTGTCTGTTGTTGTGACTTACACTTCATCATACACATACCCTAGACACATAACGTAGTCATCACACTATTCCAGAATAATTCTGACTGAGATATATAGATATGTGGTAGCAAGTAAGGTTATATATAATACACTACTCTTATTAGATATATATACCTTCACAGCTGATCTCAGTCAGTACACTAAGTCCCCTATAAATATTTATAACATCCCACTTCACCACAGATGTAGATTTTGGATCATTTAAATATGCTTTATGGAGATGGTGTTTCTCAGCCAACATCTGCTTTATATCATCTGAGTTCTCATCAAACCAGTCATTTTGTTTCTTGATGGAAGGACCCAGGACCTCTGTAGCAGTGTTGTAGATCTGCTCACTTAGGGCTGCCCAATTTGTTTCCACACTTTGGCCGTCTAGCGAGATAGATTTGAGACGGTCTTCTAAGGTGTCAGTAAATGACTGTTTGATTTTTGTCTTCTTTAGTTTGGTAACATCCAGCCTCTTTTGAGTTTTCTTCCCCTGAGGGCGCCTGGCTGGTTGGATACGAATTTTAAGTTTAGATACAATGAGGCGATGATCAGTCCAGCATTCGGCACCACACATGGACTTGGTCACCCGGACATCTTGCCTGTCCTTCTTCCTAACAATTACATAGTCAATTAGGTGCCAATGCTTTGAGCGAGGGTGCATCCAGGAGGACCTGTTGCGGGTAGGAAGTCGAAAAATGGTGTTGGTGACAAGGAGGTCATGTTCTGCGCAAGTCTGGAGGAGACGAAGTCCATTACTGTTACAGCGACCCACGCCGTACCTACCAATAGTGCCATTCCAGGAGATGTTATCTGAGCCTACTCTTGCATTAAAGTCACCAAGAATGATGAGCTTATCTGCTTTAGGAACTGATGCAATGACTGCATGTAGTTCTTCGTAAAACTTATCCTTGACATCATCCTGGTTTGTCATAGTTGGTGCATACGCGCTAATGATGGTGGCATGTTTTCTTCCATAGAACAGAGGGATCTTGACCGTCATGAGTCGGTCATTTATTCCCTTTGGGGCCCCCGCTAACTTGCTGACAATTGCTGTTTTGATTGCAAATCCAACCCCTGCTTCTCGTCTTTCTTCAGTTCCTCTTCCGCTCCAAAAGAATGTATAACCTGCACCCTTTTCGCAAAGTTGGCCCTCGCCTGCAAGTCGAGTTTCACTCAGTGCTGCTATGTCAATGTTGTACCTGGCCAGTTCTCTCCCAATCAGGGCAGTTCGTCTCTCAGGTCTGTTTGCGTTAAAGTCTTTGTCAAGTAAAGTGCGCACATTCCATGCGCCTAGAATGAGGGGGAAAAATCTGTCCTTTCTTTTTCTTAAATGTCGACCGCCGAAGTAGGGTACCCACCAACCGCTGTAAGCTGGTTAGGTAATGGTGAAGCAGGCAATGTTTAGGGCACCTTTTCTAGCCCCTTCCTCATGCCATGGAGGTGAGCAGTGCTTTCCTAAAGAGGGCTGCTCAGACACTCAGGGGGCTGCCGAATCCCACTGCTGCTCCGATCAGTGGAAGACGACCATATGGCCTGAGCCGCCTGTGTGTAGGTCTGCGACTACGACTGCCAGCGTACCCACGCCTGCCGCTTCGCCGCTCGCCCATCGCCACAGGACTTGTTGTGAGTGGATGGATGAATGGATGAATGGATGAAAGAGTGACTTGCGCGGTGATTTGGATTAAAGTGAGGAAGAGTTGCGCAATTCGTCGACCTCACTCTCTCGCCTGGGTCCATCTCAATCCAGTGGCAAGACAAGTCAAGACGACTGGAGATGAAGTCAGGTGCAGTGGATGACCAGGGCTTTCTACGTGCCTCGCCGTGCTCCTTACGCTCCACAGCGCGTTGCTGGTAATCGCCGTCATGCCCGTTGAACCAACAGGTGGTTTCTTCCGCGCAGTCTATCGAATCCAGTCTTCGCATGCATGGGTAGGCAGACCCTAACTCACCGAAGGTTTATAACCATTCGGCTACCCTCACCTAGTTTAGCCGGCCTGTCAAAGCCGTTGTCCGGGGGTGGCCGCTGTCGCATGCTGACAGCTACGAGGAGCCACAGGTGAGAGCTGGATGCCAGGTTTGGACCAAAGGTGGCTGAGTTGTCCTGAAAAGGGCATGACAGCTCCTTCACCAGAGGTACTACCAATACCTGACTTCCCAACACCCCCACATACATACATACATACATACATACATACATACATACATACATACATACATACACACATACACACATACACACATACACACATACACACATACACACATACACACATACACACATACACACATACATACATACATACATACATACATACATACATACATACATACATACATACATACATACATACATACATACATACATACATACATACATACATACATACAGACACACACACACACACACACACACACACACACACACACACATGCATATTATATATATATATATATATCACCCGTGTGTTACCGGGGCCCGAAAGGGGAGCAAAGAATAGTAACACTGCACCCTACCACGCATGTCGTAAAAAGCGACTAAGGAGGGTATGGGCATGGGGCTGTTTACCCCATCCCGTAAAAACTTCGCACAGTGGGCTGATCACCTGCTTGCCAACCAATCTGATTACGGAAACAATGATAGATTGTTTGGTCTGTTTTTGTTCCACAAAGACGCCACTAGGCGTGGTGGAAACAGCGATAGATTGATCAATTTGTTGTTGCCCTAAGACGCCACTAGGCGTACTGGCCACATACTGCTTTGTCGGTTGATGGCTAAGGATGGAAGAAGAAGAAGATATATATATATATATATATATATATATATATATATATATATATATATATATATATATCTATATATATATATATATATATATATATATATATATATATACTGAAGCACATTAAAAACGCACCACTATTATATATACTGATGCCGAGAAGCTGGAAAAAAGTGTGGGAATGGATTTTCCCCTTGTTTGTCATAAGGTAGAGAGCGAATGGCTGCTGGAATGGAAAGTGCATGATTCAACCCACGGATTTGTGTACAGACTACATGAAAACAATGAAAGTTGCATGTGCAGCACGATTTCCAACAGCTATGACCATGAAAATGTGTACGCGTTGTGGCAGTATATTTCGTATAAAAAGGCCGTTGAGACAAAACAGCCAGTACATGTGCTTGAAATGCCTCGAATATCGGAAAACGACCGCCAACGAGCCAATGGTATGTTGGAGACCGGAATGAGCTCGCAGGCCATTGCCAGAAGGATGAATTGACACCACATCGCTATTGTACGTCTCAATGAACGTTACGGAACCACTGGCAGTGCCCGGGATAGACTTCGGAGTGGCCAACCACGAGTTACTACCCCTGCGCAAGTTCGTCATATTGTGCTGAGTCACCTAAGGAATCGTTCTCTCCCGGCAAGTCAAACAGCAAAAGCAATAGTGGGTAGAAGTGGGCAAGTCTCTCGAATGACTGTCATACGACGACTCAGAGATACAGGCCTTACTGCAAGACGACCTTATGTTGGGCCAAACTTGACTCACAGACATCGTTAGCAGCGCCTGCAATGGGCAGAGCAACATGGCAGATGGACTAGACTGCAGTGGAATGCTGTCCTATTCACAGTCGAGAGCAGATTTAACATATCCTTTGCTGATGGACGTATGCGGATTTGGCAACGGTGTGGAGAGCGCTTTGCAGATTGCTGTGTTCGTCAGCACAACCGATTTGGAGGTGGCAGTATTCACATTTGGGGAGGATTCAGTTTTCACCATCGCTTGCCTCTTCACGTCTTCTGTGAAAATGTTAATGCTGTGACATATCGAGATGAGGTTCTGGATGAATTAGTTGCTCCTGCGTTCACAAATTATCCAGATTGGCAGCTTATCCAGCAGGATAACGCACGTGCGCACACCGCATGCATTACGCAGCAATATCTACAGCAGCAGAACATTGTGACGATTGATTGGCCTGCCCTATCACCAGACATGTCCCCTGTAGAACATGTGTTGGACGAGCTTGGACGCAGAGTCTACAGGCAAGGTTCTCCAGCTAATCTGCAACCGCTCGAAGCTGCTCTTAGACGTGAATGGGACTTGATTCCCCGGAATTTCCTTCAGAGACTTGCTCGATCCATGCGGAGCCGCTGCCAAACTGGTTTACAAGCACACGGTGGACATACCAGATACTGAGGATAGTGTGAATGAATTTCTTTATTGGTTGCATTTTTTGGTTTGCTCCCTTGCCTGCACAGAATGCAATGAATTTCATAACAATCAAATGTACAAATTAATGTCCAGCACGGAATCATAGGAAAAGGAATAAAGATTCCAAATATGTAAACTTGTAAACACTTATATTTACATTTCACACTCTGTTCCTGAATTATACAGGTGGTGCGTTTTTAATGTGCTTCAGTATATATATATATATATATATATATATATATATATATATATATATATATATATATATATATATATATATATATATATATATATATGTGTGTGTGTGTATATATATTACAATGTGAATTTAATATGTGATACTCGCTTATGGATATCAAATTCATTTGAGGCTGGAAACCTCAGCGTATAGAATGACGATTCATGAACCCACAGTGCACGGGCTGGTGATTGCTTTATTGATAATTTCGTAAATAGAACTAAAAGCATAAAGTAGTTCCAGGTTCCATACGGAGCAGGGAGGGAAAGATGAAAGAAAAGATGTACATTCTAAGTATAATACTTACAATTTGAAAGCTGTGTAAATGTCCATATAATCATATTCACTTTAAAATTAATGTAAGTTTTCAAACTTTAAACCAGTGTAAATGTCTATGTGAAAATATTCATTTTAAAGTAATGGAAGTTTCAAACTTTTCAATCAGTGTAAACATAAATGAAAGCATATTCAATTTATATTGTGAACACTTTTCAATCAGTGGAGATGTATATGTAAACAGATTATATCTGTATTATTAACCTTGTCATTTAAATATAAAGTAACTATGACAGGTACACCTAAGATGAAATTATCACCCCTGGTGTTTAGGCTAGTCTTTACCAAGACACGCTAAGCAGAGCACAGAATAAAAAAATAAGAGACAGAGACAGAAGAAATGGAATCAAAATGTTTGAGTGACAGTTGAATTTCCCATACATGAAGAATTAAAAAGTGAGATAAATCTCGACAGCAGTAGTCGTTTTCCAGTCGAGAACGCCCTAACATCTAGAGACAGCTAGTAAACACTGAGGCAGTAAGGAAGAATGAACGTCCTAACATCTAGAGACAGCTAGTTAACACTGAGGCAGTAAGGAAGAATGAACGCCCTAACATCTAGAGACAGCTAGTAAACACTGAGACAGTAAGGAAGAATGAACGCCCTAACATCTAGAGACAGCTAGTTAACACTGAGGCAGTAAGGAAGAATGAACTCCCTAACATCTAGAGACAGCTAGTTAACACTGAGGCATTAAGGAAGAATGAACGACCTAACATCTAGAGACAGCTAGTTAACACTGAGGCAGTAAGGACGATTGAACGACCTAACATCTAGAGACAGCTAGTTAACACTGAGGCAGTAAGGAAGAATGAACGCTCTAACATCTAGAGACAGCTAGTTAACACTGAGGCAGTAAGGAAGAATGAACGCTCTAACATCTAGAGACAGCTAGTAAACACTGAGGCAGTAAGGAAGAATGAACTCCCTAACATCTAGAGACAGCTAGTTAACACTGAGGCATTAAGGAAGAATGAACGACCTAACATCTAGAGACAGCTAGTTAACACTGAGGCAGTAAGGACGATTGAACGACCTAACATCTAGAGACAGCTAGTTAACACTGAGGCAGTAAGGAAGAATGAACGCTCTAACATCTAGAGACAGCTAGTAAACACTGAGGCAGTAAGGAAGAATGAACGCCCTAACATCTAGAGACAGCTAGTTAACACTGAGGCAGTAAGGAAGAATGAACGCCCTAACATCTAGAGACAGCTAGTAAACACTGAGGCAGTAAGGAAGAATGACCGACCTAACATCTAGAGACAGCTAGTAAACACTGAGACAGTAAGGAAGAATGAACGCCCTAACATCTAGAGACAGCTAATTAACACTGAGGCAGTAAGGAAGAATGAGAGAGCAAGACATTGAGAAAATAATTGAGTCTAAATTTATGCTGTACAAGGTTGACCAACCTCAAGGGAAGTTTGGACTCATTATTTCACACCAGCCACGATACATGTAAATAAACGTCATCATATGTTGCACTGTTGTCGAAGTCAAGTTACTCATCTAGTGTTGATATCAATCGTCAGCTGTCTGCTTGAACTGTTGTTGTTTTGCATCAAGGAAGAAATGACTTTTATACCATCAACCAAGGCCTGCCTACTGTTGGGGTAGTGATGCCAACCACTATACAACATCATCAGCAATGCACGGCCACACATACATGTGGCTGGCAACCACATCATGTTTATTTAATTGGTGCAGAAACCACCACTGGAAGATCACATGCATGTTTTAATGTAGGCTGTCTGCAAGGTGACGAGCTGTAGTTGTGGATCCATGCTCCATTGGGCGCTTTAGGAACATGAATACAAAACTCTTACATAATCAGGAAATATATCACACATTACATAACGCTTACATAATCAGGAAATATATCACACATTACATAACTCTTACATAATAAGGAAATATATCACCCATTACATAACTCTTCCATAATCAGGAAATGTATCACCCATTACATAACTCTTACATAATCAGGAAATTTATCACACATTACTTACCTCTTACACAATCAGGAAATATATCACATATTACATAATGTTGCGTGCATATTTTGACGCACATATTACAAAAATCGATATGGCTATTTAATATGGGAAAAATATAGACATTCATTCATTTGTGTATGAAAATGCTGTCTATGGTAAAAGCGAGAGAATCCATGTTTGATTCACACTTTTGATTATAGGAGTAATCGTTCTGGATATTGATCCGGCGCAAGGATATTGCGCTTACGGTTGTACTTATTTTTTAGGGCCAGAAAATATATTAATTTGCTTATTGTGTTTATGGCCTGAATTCATATGTATTACATATTATTAGTACAAGTAGAATCAGTCCTATATTGTATATTTTGGATGGGTAGGAGGGACTAGATTCTTGTTATTCCGGTCTAGCGGAAGTATGAGTTGTCTTGACAAGTCGTGATGAGTTCCGATGTACCGTGATAATGGCGGGTACGCACTTTTCAAAGGGCTGGTAGATTCTTAAGGAAATATAATTCATGAAGTGGTTTTCTTCTAAAGGAGATGGTATCTCTACTATAGTTTATGTTAGAGACTCTCCTAAGGTACGGTACAATGTATAATTCGGACTCCATGTATTGCCAGACCCTATTTTGATGATCTCATGTCGATTCGACCTAGATGGAACATTGTGCTTCGTATCGCTAGGGTCGTGTTTTGTATCGACAAAGATGACAGACTTTCCTACAGCGGTTATGGCTACGTGAATTAACCTGATCACCGTAGAGCTGTATGGGAACATTTATGAAATCATTTATATACCCATTATAAATTAACTCTGGCTTATATTCTCCTTCCTATGAATGAGTGAACGACAACTCAGGGAGGCGGCCATGTTAGATTTCGGTCATCATATGTTTTGATCACTGCCAAGAGAACAGATTATTTATCCTATTATCGGACAGTGACAGGGAGATCTCAATCTTGCTAGAAACCCCCTCTTTCGTGGTTTCATAATATATGCTACAAACTATGGACGTCAAGTAACTTTAGTTATTTACCGATCTGCCTTCACTGACGCGTTTAGTCAGATAGGGGGATGCGGCCATAATGTATCATGACATTGAACTTTTGATGTACTGCCCATTATTTCTGAATGTGTCATGACTTCAGATCTGCTATGTATACCTACAAATTGATATGTCAACATACCATGATGTACTCGTATGTCCCAGTGTGTACGTCTGAATAAATTGAGTAAACAAAGATTCCAGCAGTCTGCATTGGTGCCTTGTAGACACAAGTGTATGAGTGGTTATATTGGTCAGCACACGAACAGTACACCATTCGCGGTAATCACACTCTACACTTCTACTTCATACATACACCATCCTGCGTCGGTTGGAGTGACCAAGTTTAGGGCCTGCTTCCCCTGGAGCCTTTGCCTTCCCTAACTCAGGACTAGGGTGAGTTACCCATTTACAGCTGGGTAGACTGGAGCATGCCTGATCTCAACAACACACCACTCTTCCTTACAGAGCATACAGACTGACACTTTACAGAGTGGAAAGAAGAAAAGAAACTTTACAGTGGCGAGCCAGATTCCTGGGTCCAGCTTACGCAGTTTTGTGTTGAGAATCACAGTTTACAGCTGAAAGAACATTTGTTTGAACACATCAACACCAGTAGGACAGCTATACAGTCGATGTCAGCTTGACCTGTATTACCGATAGGATGCTGTATCTAGGTCAGCGCTTGTTGACAGTTTTTCGCTGTACAGACAGTATTACACAGGACAGTGGTATCAAGTGTAGAAAATATCTGGAGCAGTATTGTTGACATTTCTCAACGTACAGAAGAATCACAGTGTTGTTGAACATAAAGTGCATAGTTCATCGTTGGATCTTCATATGCTCAACAGAGAAAAATTGACAGTGTAATAGTTTAAAATTAAATCTATTACTGAATAAAGTGGCAAGTTATTAGTATTAAAATAAACTGTGCCTGCTTTACAACACTATACCTGCAACACATTCCATTCATGACATAAATTATATTGTATGCTATATGCTATTTATGCTTACATGTTATTTGTTATGTATTAAATTAGTTTATGTTCTGTGTGACTAGTACAAGGTATGCCGAGTGACATTGGTCTGGTACTAGTATTCTATAGGTACACATTTTCTTAATTGGAAATTTGTTAGCAACAATTTGCTGCTATTTCTGTTAGTTGTGATGAGGTGTTCTTTTCTTCGTTGTTTTTGTTAATAATTTTGTGTTCCTTAGTTTTGTTTGATTTGTTTGTATAATTGTAGGTCTCATCTTTCCTTTCATTTCAGTTTTTTACACCCTTATGTTTATACACTGTGGCGTTATTTGTCTTGTTATATTATGGCAGTTATCATCACGGTTTCTGTGATCATTTTTTTCATTTCTCCTATTTAATTTAATTTGATCTCTGCAAATGTGTTCATATTGTCTTTTCTTGTTTGTCCTTTGTAATGTCTTTAGTTGACATATGACGTATAGTGGTATACACTGATAGTATAGTACAGATCAGTACTTTATGATTGTTATTGTTATAAAACAAAATGTACAAGACCTTTGTAAGGCTTGTCTCCCAAAGTGATTGGTAAAGGGAAATATTTTTTCCACAGGTACTCAAGTGATCTTTGATTACATTGAGGTATACAAGACCTTTGTAAGGCTTGTCCCCACAGTATTTGAGATACAGTTATTGTTGTCCACAGGTACTCAAGTTATCATTGGTTATTATAAACCATACAAGTTTGGACTAAGACTAAGTCTATGGTATAGACTTGTCTCCCATTAAAGTGAAATAGGGTAATTTATTTACTTTTTCAGGTTTCTGATTTAAGAAGACAATATGTCTACATTAGATTATTTCATTGCACAAGGAAAATCTCTTGATAAGACTGGAAAAGACTTAGAACAATGGGCTGTTGCTCAATATGACAAAGCATTAGCTGCAGAAGAGAAAAAAACTGCTGCTGCTGTTGAAGAAAGAAAAGCTGCTGCTGAGGAAAAAAAGCTGCGGCTGAGGAGAGAAAACTTCAAATAGAAGAAAAAAAAGCTCTGGCTGAAGAAAAAAGATTAGAAAGAGAAGCTGCTGCTGAAGAAAAAAAAGCTCTGGCTGAAGAAAAAAGATTAGAAAAAGAAGCTGATACTGCTGCTGAACTAAAGAAATTGCAGATGCAAGTGGAGGAAAGGAGATTTGAGGCAGAACAGAAGAAATTAGAAGCTGATGCAGAACAGAAAAAATTAGAAGCTGCTGCAGAACAGAAAAAATTAGAAGCTGCTGCAGAACAGAAAAAATTAGAAGTTGCTGCTGCTGCAGAACAGAAAAAATTAGAAGCTGCTGCTGCTGCAGAACAGAAAAGATTAGATAGAGAAGCTGAAGAGAGAAAAGCAATAAGAGAACATGAGTTTGAATTAGAGAAATTAAAATTGACATGTATGAGTAATGTTAATCAGGCATCTGGTGGTAATGGTAAACCCTTTGTGTACAAGGTCAAGGTACCAGCGTTTAACCCTACCAGTGATGACATAACATTTTGGCTTTCTAGATTTGAACGGGCTTGTCGATCTCATAATGTTGACAAATCACAGTATGTGAATCAGTTGTCTGAAAATCTAAAAGGGGAGTCTCTGAGTAAGTTATATTTTGTTGAAGAGGCCGACAAAGATAATTATGATGCTGTTAGGGCAGCTTTGATAAAGAGATATCAGCTGTCTGAGGAAGGTTACCGTCTTTTGTTTAAAACAATGAGACCTGAGGTAGGTGTAGAATTCTCAGATTTCATCTCAAAAGCACGAATTACACTTTCACGATGGATTGAATTATCCAAAACAGAGAAAACATTTGATGGTCTTACGGATTTATTGCTAAGAGACAAGGTCATGTCTTCTGTAAATAAATCATTCCTAGAGTTCTTACATGAGCGTAAACCTGGTACAATAAAGCAAATGGAAGAATATTGTGACCAGTATGCCACGGCACACCCTGACATGATTCTTAGTAACTCTAACATTAAAGAGAGTATGCCAGTTGCTTCGGCAACAGAATATAATCAGAATTACTCACACAAATTCCAAGGAGCTAAAAATAAATTTGATAAAAAGGTTAATTGGAATAAGTATCAAAACCAAGATAACCACTCAAATCAGGGTTCTTCTTCGAAGAACTGGAATCGGGCTGATAGTCCTCGACACGCGAGGGGTACCCATAATGTTAGAAATTCTCGGAAAGGGAGTAGCTATAGGAACTACCCAAGTGCTTCATGGAGACAAAAGAAACAATATTACAGGGATACTCAATATAATGAGCATGATGATTATGATCATGAATATTATGATTCAAACCCAAATAGGGGTTATAACAGAGGCAATAATAATTATAGAGACAATTATAACCGAGGTAGATCACAACACAAAAGACATGGTAAATCTTATTACCAGGCTAACTCTGCACAACAGGAGTTCCACGACACCGATAATCAGAATAATGATAAAAAAGACTCCAACAGTGTAGCAAATTCCGCTTTCGATTTTGCTAGAGCATCTGAGTGTTCGCAATGCAAAACATTATTCGATCCAACCACAGTGTCTACTTTAAGCTGCGGTCACCCGCTTCCCGCTCTCCATGCGTCAATTGCGCATAATGGAAGGGGTGCTCTTGTCTTTAATAGGGGCCTAATAGATGGTACTCCGGTATCAATTCTTTTCGATTCGGGGTGCACTACCATTGGAGTGAGGCAATCACTCGTAAATCCTTCTCGAGCTACAGGCAATATAGTCAAATGTGTAACATTTGGTGGCACATTGGAGAAGTACTCCACTGCCATTATCAATATTGCTACGCCTTTCTTTACAGGAGAGGTGCAAGCATGTCTCTTGCCGAATCCGATCGCTGATCTTATCATCGGTCGCATTCATGGAGTGAAAGAATGCACTCCACAGCAAATTTCTAATTGGGAAAATGTTAATATGCAATCTGCTAATGCAGTAATCACTAGGGCTCAAGCTCTTAATATGCCACAATCTTCACATTCTGAAGATAATGATGCGCAGATCCAAGATGATCCCTTGGAGATTTCCCACGATTCCTTTATCAAACAGCAGGAAGATGATCCTACTCTAAAGAAATTCTTTACTCTGGCAACAAAAGGTGATCCGAATAAGGATACAAATCGTAAATCTTGGATTACGATGAAGAATGGCGTACTTGTACGTATGGTACAAGACTCCGCTAAGTCCATTCATTCTCAAATCCTTGTGCCTAAAAATATGAGAGTTAAAATCTTACAGCACGCTCATGATTCGCAGTGTGCTGGACATATGGGTTTTTCCCGTACTAAAGCTAGAGTTCTTCAATCTTTCTTTTGGCCTGCTGTGAATAAGGACATACGAATCTATTGTCGATCTTGTAAAGTATGTCAAGAGATTAAATCCAGAGGTCCACGCCATGATGCACCTATTCAGGCTGCAGACATTCCCATTCGGCCATTTCAAAAAATGGCGATAGACATCATTGGTCCATTTAAGATAAAGTCTGCTAGAGGACACCAATTTATTTTGACGTGTGTTGATATGTGCACACGTTGGCCGGAGGCTGTTCCTCTAAAGAGCATAACTACTGCTGATGTCGCAGATGCTCTTTGGTTAATATTTTCTCGTCTGGGGTTTCCAGCAGAAATATTATCCGACCATGGTACCCAACTCATATCGGATACCATGTCTCAAGTAATGTCGACTCTGAAGATAGAGAGATCGCTGAGTAGTATTTATCATCCTATGTCCAATGGGATGGTGGAACGTTTGAATAGAACTCTGAAAAACCTACTAGGTAAGATAACAGAAGATCATCCTCAGGATTGGGATAGGGTTTTACCCGCGGCTCTCTTTGCATATAGAGAGGTCGCCAACGAACATACAGGATTTTCTCCCTTTGAACTTGTCTTTGGCGCGAAACCGCGAGGTCCTATGTCCTTACTTCATGATCTTATAACTGCTGATAATATTGTCGATGACACAAAATCCTCTTATGAATATGTCATCGCACTTAGACACAAGATTATTGAAGCATGCAAATTGGCAACTGCTTCTTCTGAATTTGCGAAACAGAAGGCAAGGGAATTTGCCAATAAAAAGAGATGTTTGCGTCAACTTTGTCCAGGTGACAAAGCATTTGTCTTGCTACCTTGTAGGGAAAATAGACTTCTCATTTCTTGGAAAGGTCCGTACGATATAATATCAAAAGTTTCCGATGTTGACTATATCGTCGATATTGACGGGAAGCGTAAAACCTTCCACATCAACATGCTCACGGAATTCCATGAACGTCCTGATTATTTACAACCTGTTTTCCAGGCAACGGACGATTTTCCAGTCCAACATGGACAGTACTCATCTCTGTCAGTAATACAGGATGAGGAAACGAGTTTCTCGGATGTAAATTTACCTTTTCCAATGATTCCTCTTCACTCTAATGAATCATGGAAAGATGTTGCAATTTCTCCAGAATTATCTCCAGGAGAGCAGAAACAAGTTTCTACTATGTTAGAACAATTTCAGGATGTCCTTACTGACATTCCTGGTCAAACTGATGTCATTCAACATGACATTATTCTTACTGACCATAGTCCTATAAGAGTCAGACCGTATCCTATCCCGATACATTTTCAAGCACAGGTAGAGAAAGAGTTAGATGAGATGATAGAGTTAAAAATTATTGAACCATCCACATCAGCATATTCTTCGCCGATGGTTATAGTACGGAAAAAAGACAATAACATACGTCTTTGCGTGGATTATCGCAAATTGAATCAAGTGACTAAATTCGATGCTGAACCTATGCCTTTACTAGAAGAGCTACTTACGAGACTATCGAATTCTCACTTCTTTACTAAACTCGATTTGTCTAAGGGATATTGGCAAGTTCCACTATCCGAACACGCCAAACCGTTTACTGCTTTTTCGACGCCTAGGGGTCTATTCCAATGGAATTTCATGCCTTTCGGTCTTATGAACGCCCCTGCAACATTTGTACGCATGATGCGTCGAATCCTATCTCATCGCTCAGATGTCATTGCGTATCTTGATGACATCTGTCTTTTCAGTGATACTTGGAACGATCACTATAATGGTATAAATGAACTATTCTCTATCTTACACGAGCATAACCTGACAGCGAAACCATCGAAAGCATGTATTGGTTTTAGCGAAATATCTTTCTTAGGACACCGTGTTGGTCATGGGTTCCTAAAAACAGAAGACCATAATACAAGTAAGATACTTAACATTTCGGGAGCCGCGCTAGCGTAGTGGTTACAACACCGCTCTGGCGACCGGGTGATACAGGATCAAACCCGGGCGACGGCATTTGAGGATTTTTCGTCGACCGGGATTTGGACTGGATTAACTCGAGACCTGGCGAGGACATTTGAAGGAGTGTCGTCGACCAGGGACTGGCGGCTCCTGAGCCGACCCAGCTGCAATGGGTACCTCCGAAATCGGCGAGTATTTGCCTTAATGGCGAGGGACACCTGTCTCTGTACAAGAAATAAAGGGATGCTCACGTAAAATCAATGTCAGGTTAGACATAAAATAATAACCTGAGATTTCGCCTCGAGTATTAGCGGGCGAACGCAACAACAACAACAACAACTTAACATTTCTATTCCTAAGACTAAAAAGCAAGTACGAAGTCTCTTAGGTCTAATACAATTTTATGGACGATTCATCCCGAATCTGTCCTCCATTATGTCACCTCTTTCTTCCTTGCTAAAGAAAGGGTCTCCTAATGTAGTCCATTGGACTCAAGAATGTCAATCCTCTTTGGATAAGGTTAAAACTATGTTTTCTACTTCACCTATCCTAGTATTGCCTTCTAAGGATAAGACATTTATTCTTCGTAGTGACGCTTCATCCACCGGGATTGGAGCTGCACTAATGCAAGAGTACTCTGGAACTCTGCATCCTGTGATGTATATTTCTCGGAAATTAAATGCCGCAGAGAAGAATTACTCGGTCCTAGACCGTGAATTATTGGCTATGGTTTGGTCAATCCTTAAACTGCAAAGATTTCTTCTGGGCGCGCATTTCATTGTGGAAACTGACCAGAAAGCTCTTACGGCTATTCAGAGTAAAAATCTGAAGAGCGCGAGATCAACGCGATACGCGATTGCTCTACAGCCATTTCATTTTTCGGTGCGAGCTATCCGTGGGTCAGAAAATGTGATGGCAGATATTTTGTCTAGATGCCCACATGATTCATAACTGTTATACAACTTTGATACAGTTGTTTCTATGTTGAAATGTGTACACATATGTAATATATCATATATTGATTGTAACACTACTTAGCGGTTCATTGATATTTATTCACCGCTGATCTTTCAATGTTTTTCGTCTTTGATGATCATGATGTTAAGATATCTTAGATGAAATTTATGTATAAACTAATGTGGAAATTGTGTCATTGCTAATATTGTAGTATGCGTTGGTGACACCTCTCTGGGAAACATTTATGACCTTAGAGAAAGTACTTCTCTAAGGTCATAAAACTTATGCTTATCATCTGCGCATTGTATTGGTGCGTTGTGAGCCTATTGTATGTTGCTCCTAGATGGATTTCAAAAAAAAAAAAATGTACCATTTTTTTTTCCCGAGGGGTGTGGTAATCTGTTGCGTGCATATTTTGACGCACATATTACAAAAATCGATATGGCTATTTAATATGGGAAAAATATAGACATTCATTCATTTGTGTATGAAAATGCTGTCTATGGTAAAAGCGAGAGAATCCATGTTTGATTCACACTTTTGATTATAGGAGTAATCGTTCTGGATATTGATCCGGCGCAAGGATATTGCGCTTACGTTTGTACTTATTTTTTAGGGCCAGAAAATATATTAATTTGCTTATTGTGTTTATGGCCTGAATTCATATGTATTACATATTATTAGTACAAGTAGAATCAGTCCTATATTGTATATTTTGGATGGGTAGGAGGGACTAGATTCTTGTTATTCCGGTCTAGCGGAAGTATGAGTTGTCTTGACAAGTCGTGATGAGTTTCGATGTACCGTGATAATGGCGTGTACGCACTTTTCAAAGGGCTGGTAGATTCTTAAGGAAATATAATTCATGAAGTGGTTTTCTTCTAAAGGAGATGGTATCTCTACTATAGTTTATGTTAGAGACTCTCCTAAGGTACGGTACAATGTATAATTCGGACTCCATGTATTGCCAGACCCTATTTTGATGATCTCATGTCGATTCGACCTAGATGGAACATTGTGCTTCGTATCGCTAGGGTCGTGTTTTGTATCGACAAAGATGACAGACTTTCTTACAGCGGTTATGGCTACGTGAATTAACCTGATCACCGTAGAGCTGTATGGGAACATTTATGAAATCATTTATATACCCATTATAAATTAACTCTGGCTTATATTCACCTTCCTATGAATGAGTGAACGACAACTCAGGGAGGCGGCCATGTTAGATTTCAGTCATCATATGTTTTGATCACTGCCAAGAGAACAGATTATTTATCCTATTATCGGACAGTGACAGGGAGATCTCAATCTTGCTAGAAACCCCCTCTTTCGTGGTTTCATAATATATGCTACAAACTATGGACGTCAAGTAACTTTAGTTATTTACCGATCTGCCTTCATTGACGCGTTTAGTCAGATAGGGGGATGCGGCCATAATGTATCATGACATTGAACTTTTGATGTACTGCCCATTATTTCTGAATGTGTCATGACTTCAGATCTGCTATGTATACCTACAAATTGATATGTCAACATACCATGATGTACTCGTATGTCCCAGTGTGTACGTCTGAATAAATTGAGTAAACAAAGATTCCAGCAGTCTGCATTGGTGCCTTGTAGACACAAGTGTATGAGTGGTTATATTGGTCAGCACACGAACAGTACACCATTCGCGGTAATCACACTCCACACTTCTACTTCATACATACACCATCCTGCGTCGGTTGGAGTGACCAAGTTTAGGGCCTGCTTCCCCTGGAGCCTTTGCCTTCCCTAACTCAGGACTAGGGTGAGTTACCCATTTACAGCTGGGTAGACTGGAGCATGCCTGATCTCAACAACACACCACTCTTCCTTACAGAGCATACAGACTGACACTTTACAGAGTGGAAAGAAGAAAAGAAACTTTACACATAACTCTTACATAATCAGGAAATATATCACACATTACTTCACTCTTACATAATCAGGAAATGTATCACACATTACTTCACTCTTACATAATCAGGAAATGTATCACACATTAACTCTTACATAATCAGGAAATATATCATCCATTACATAACTCTTACATAATTAGGAAATATATCATCCATTACATAAAAGTTAGTGTGTTATCCTTTACAGGACGTGGCATTCAACCCCAGCTTTTATTGGCTGTTTGTGATTTTTCTAGGCAATTTTTTCATTCAGTAGTTTGCCATTGCTTTCTGAACGGTACGGCGCTTATACCAATGTTAAAAATCCACAC
The DNA here is from genome assembly GCA_024509875.1 of Oreohelix idahoensis. Lineage (NCBI taxonomy): Eukaryota > Metazoa > Mollusca > Gastropoda > Stylommatophora > Oreohelicidae > Oreohelix > Oreohelix idahoensis. Next base: position 556,272 of record JAMPIV010013075.1, read on the forward strand.
AAAGCGATCTGCTCCTAAACCGTCTGCAGCAGGTTTCGAACCTGGTATATCTAGATTATGAAACTGCGTTCATATCCATTAGGCAACAGACGCCGACATAATCAGGAAATACCGTATATCACACATTACTTAACTCTTACATAATAAGGAAATACGAGTATATCACACATTACTTAACTCTTACACAATAAGGAAATATATCACCCATTACATAACTCTTACATAATCAATAAATATATTACACATTGCATAACTCTTACATAATCAATAAATATATCACACATTACAAAACTCTTACAAATCAGGAAATATGTCACACATTACAAAAAAACCTACTGCTATAACCGACTGATCCAGGCACATGGTTAATATTTGAAACTGATGCCCTGCTTTGAAACGTTGCAAACACCGAACCAAATAATACGACGCAAAAGTAATGACATATTTTTTGTTTAAGATTTTGATACCAATCACCTTGCCACGGGTAGCAAGAATTCTAGCGATTGGACACTTTAACATTCCAGTATTCAGTTTTTTCTTAATTTATGTACTTATTTATTTATTTGGTTTAAGCAACTCCAAACTCCTCGTTAAGAGATAACACTTGACCATAAATACGAAGCAATATACAAACATGGGTTTTTCTTTTATTAATAACACGGAAGCAGAAAACTATTGATAGAAATACAAAAAGGGCAATTTTCAGATTAATGAACAGCACTAGTTAGTGCTGAAGAAACATGTTGTGCATATTTTTTAAACTCCTTCTGGGGCTCAAAGTGAGGTCTATTGACTTTATTTAGTAGAATGTGCGAATTGTGTGTGATCCCGGTCCTAGCTAAGACACTTTGATCTTAGCCAAATGGCCAAGCTTAGATTTTTTTTTTTTTTTTTTTTTATTCCTCGCATGAGGTTGCATATTTTTTCCTCGCATGAGGCTTCATTTGCCCCACCCATACCCGGCCCTGGTCAAGACCACATGTCCCAACACAAGAAGATCCAATGACAACATGTGTCATTGTAGTGAACCTCTGTGTTCTCACACTAGGTACCTCATGACATGAATGTCACTACTGTTTCCCGTGTGTAAACACATGATCCCAGCCAAAAGCCGGATACTAGGCATTGGGTTGTACAGCGTAAATTTTTTTTTTTTTTTTTTTTTTTAAATTTCCTCGCATGAGGTTGCATATTTTTTCCTCGCATGAGGTTGCATTTGCCCCACTCATACCCAGCCCTGGTCAAGACCACATGTCCCAACACAAGAAGATCCAATGACAACATGTGTCATTGTCATCATCAGTTGCCATCTCCACAACGGAGGTTGGCTGTAATGGATCTCCAACGTCTTCTGTCTCTTGTCTTGGTGGTACACTCTGATAGACTCTTTCCCGTCCATCTCTTGATGTTATCTTCCCACTTATAGCGCTGTCTTCCCCTTGCACGTTTACCTTCAACTCTCCCTTCTGTTATGGTCTTCTGCAAGGTGTTATGCCTTTTTATGTGGCCAAAGTATTTTAGCTGCCGAACTTTGACCTCTCTCATTAGTTCTCTTTTCATACCTAGATTTTCTAGGACCTCCTTATTTGTTTTCATCTCTTTCCATGAGATACGCCCCATTCTTCTATATATCCACATTTCAAGAGCCTCAATTCTTTCTTCCAAATGCTTATTCATCGTCCATGTTTCTGCACCATACAGAAATGCAGAATATATATAACACTTTATGATTCTCAGTTTTAATTTATGAGATAACTGTTTGGATGTCAGTATATGTTTCATGTTGTTGAATGTAGCTTTGGCCATTCCTATTCTCTTCTTGATTTCTGTTTCACATCTGCCATCTTCTGTTATTATATGACCAAGATATACGTAGCTCTTGACTTGTTCCAGGATTTTCCCATTTACGCTTATCTTTAATGTGGGTTTATCGTCTGTTTTGCTAATTATCATAGTTTTAGTTTTCTCAATATTAATGTCGAGTCCATATTCATGACTTATACTGTTCACTTGCTTCACTAGTTCTTGTAACTCCTGTTCGCTTTCAGCTAACAACACGGTATCATCTGCATATCTAAGGTTGTTTATTGATCTTCCACTGATGTTCAGTCCTGGTATTTCCTGTATCTGTTTGAAAATTTTTTCGGTGTATAAATTAAATAGGCAGGGGGACAGCACACAACCTTGTCTGACACCTCTTTTTATGTCTATGTATGGTGAATAATTCCTTCCCGATCTTACTGTGGCAGTTTGCTCCCAATAAAGGTTACTGAGTATTCTTATATCTTTTCCATCAATACCTATGTCTTTGAGGCATTCAATTATTTTCTCATGATGGATTCTGTCAAAAGCCTTCTTATAGTCAATGAAGCACATATACATACTTTTTACTCATTGTAGTGATCCTCTGTGTTCTCACACTAGGTACCTCATGACATGAATGTCACTACTGTTTCCCGTGTGTAGACACATGATCACAGCCAATAGCCGGATACTAGGCGTTGGGTTGAACAGCGTAAATTTTTTTTTTTTTTTTTTTTTTTTTTTTTTTCTCGCTTGAGGTCGCATATTTTTTCCTCGCATGAGGTCGCATTATCCCCGCCCTAACCCGGCCCTGGTCAAGACCACATGTCCCAACACAAGAAGACCCAATGACAACATGTGTCACCGTAGTGATCCTCTGTATTCTCACACAAGAGACCTAATGACACATGAATGTCACTGTACCGGTCCCTGTGTCTAGACACATGATCCCAGCCAAAAGCCAGGATACTAGGCATTGGGTTGTACAGCTTTTTTTTTTTTTTTTTTTTTTTTCCTCGCTTGAGGTCGCATATTTTTTTCCTCGCATGAGGTCGCATTGTACCCGCCCCAAACCCGGCTCTGGTCAAGACCACATGTCCCAACACAAGAAGACCCAATGACAAAATGTGTCACCTAGTGATCTTCTGTGTTCTCACACAAGAGACCTAATGACACATGAATGTCACTGTACCGGTCCCTGTGTGTAGACACATTATCCCAGCCAAAAGCCGGATTCTAGGCATTGGGTTGTACAGCGTAAAATACGCTGCAGTTCAACAAACAGACCTTAATTTTTTTGGCATTGTTGGATTATCTTTGTGAGTGGTAGAACAGCTAAATGCTCAATACATTAAAATGTGCATTTAGTTGAAAATCTTTTAATTTTTTTGAATTTGTGCATAGAAAAAAAAAAAGAAAAATTGAAAAAGGAACACTTACAAATATTGTACCTGAAACAAAATGTTTTGACAAATGCAATTGTTTATAATAAATTTATACAAGTTAAAAATATGAACATCTTCTACTCCGTCTGATATTTTGTTCATAATCTAATTGTTTCCCTTGGAAAGCAACAAGCTACCACCGCTAACTAGTCTTTGATGACAGGGAGATAATAATGTAAAATATTTATGTCGTCCTTGACAAGTGTCAATTGTTTCTTCCCTCGCGCCAGCGTTTCTATCATTTATTACTTCATCCTGAAGGCGTTGAAGTTATGCAGTCCAGATGTGTTTGTAATATTTCTTTGTCGCCCAAGTGACGGACTCAGCCGCTGCTTACAGCATCATATGGTTAAGTATCTTTTTACTTTATTTCCGATGTCCCGTCCAATCTGACCAGATGTGTGATCTTTCGCTTATAATGGGCGTATTTTTTCTAATTGATATTACGTTTTGACCGCTGGACTTTTATCTCAGTCGTATTTTTACTTGCTTTAATCATTTGTTCGCATTGCTGTAAGCCCTGAAAAGGGCTAATCGCGTAAAGGACCGTGAGCAGGTTGTCTATAGTCGTCACGTCGTGCGTTTCGTCTACCATAGTTGCGTATTAAATGTGTGAATTTATTTATTTTTGCAAGTGTGTTACTTTTATTTCTATAGCTATTATTACAGATTCGACGGCAGCTTTGAAAAGGACACGTCCTTGAAAAGTCAACTAGCAGAAATTTAGATACATGTGTGGTTTTGGTTGGTTCAGTTTGTGTTTTTAGCGATTGTGTCCGCCGATAGTGTCATCTTTCTTAACTCCAGCTGATTTATGACTTTGTTGATGATGATTGGTCGTATGACCTCTAAAACTGTAATGAGTTATTCGCTCATTACATTCTTCCATTGTCCTGTTTTATTTGATGTGTCAGTGATGATCTGTCTCTCTTGCTTTACGCTTTTGTTTCGTTGGTGGATGACTGAGTGCTTTCTTTTACTGCCTATATATTTATATAACTGTCAGGTGTGTAGTCAGTTGTCGGAGTTGAGTTTTGTTGTGTAGTTCTTGTTTACCTGACTGTGTCTTTGTCGTCAATCTATTTCTTGCTTTAATTTTCCGAATCTTTTGGCCAAATAAATATAAAAATTAAAAAAATAATATGGTATGAAATCAGTTTTACAAGTAAACGGTACACATGAAACAAGGGACATTTCGGGTTTTACCCTTCGTCAGCCACAGTTATGAGCAGGTGACAAGGACTACGTATAGGTTCTACAAAAATCTATGATGATGAGGAAAATGCCAAATGAGCAATACAAGCAGATGAAACAACGGTGATGAGCAAAACGATAACAGTAATAATGTAAGAAAATCGTGAAACCAGAAAGACATGTCGAAACAAGAAAGTAAATAATCGACGAAGCGAAGACAGAAATGAACAACACTATTAAAACAAGTAAAAAATCACTTAGCTGGATCCAAGAAGGAAACATTCAAGATGGCTGAACAAATGAGGCGTCATGCGGAAGTGATGTATAAGCTAGTGACGGCTGAGAAAAGATAATTGAGGACACGAAACAAACCAAGGATAGAAAGGAAAATAACGACAGAAGAAATAAATTATGAAACAGAGACAGAAACCAATAGAATTAAGCAAAATGATGCTGGACATTCAAGCCAGCAGGAGATAAAACGCCCATTTGAAAAATGAGACGATTCTCCAACGAGAAGCAAGTTCGGTCGTCGCCGACACATGACAGGAGGGCAGTGACATGAATGTCAGAGTTACCTGAATGGTCATTACGTTTGAAGTGAATAGCCACCGGTAAATATTTGCCATGATAGATGTCATTCAAGTGCTCACGAAACCTGTCTGCCAGACGTCTCCCAGTTTCACCAATTTAGGTAATGTCACACATCTTGCGGATGATAGCATAAATCAGGTTTCTGGATTCGCATGTGAAAGACTCCCCAATGGCAAATTTACCGTTCGGAAAGGAAACTGACTGTGTTTGGAGTACAAAAGGACAGGTCTTACATATGCGGCGTTGGCATGGTTTAGTACCAAAGGGAAAAGGACTAGTTTGTCTCAAGCAACTATGCACAAGAATATCCCTAAAATTCTCATCTCTACGATATGCAACTAAAGGGGTATCACGAAACAACTCTCTGGTATCAGGATCGGAGTGGAGAATAGGCAGATGAAAAAAATAACTTTTTTCTCCGCCAAACAGTGAGGGTGAAAAGTTAAGACAAGTTTGAGTCTGTCAGATGTAGTAGCATGTTTAGCAGTAAGTGCAACCTGACGAGTAACATGACTAATGCTATTAAGGTCATCAGATAAAACTCTTTCAGGGTAGTGACGTCGGCGAAAAATAAATCGAGCATTTCTTGAGCTCGTTCACTAAAATCATCTTCATCGTGACATATCCGACGTATGCGTAGAAGTTGAGAGTAGAGAATGGAATCTTTACAGCTGAGAGGGTGAGAAGAGGTATAAAGAAGGAAACCGTGATCATCAGTAGGTTTATAAAAGACATAGGTAGTAAGGCCAGTAGGAGTAATATTGACAGTAAGGTCAAGGAAGTTAACAAGTGGTAGAAATCTGAGAAGTGAATTTGATGGCAGGATGGAAATTGCCAACATAGTCAATGAATCTACGGAGGTTAACTTCAGACATGTCTGTGACTCCAATACCATCGTCGATATAACGACGGTAAAACTCAGGTAATGGTCCATAGTAACTATGAAGCACCAAATATTCAAAGTGACCCATGAAGAGGCAAGCATAACTCGGGTCCATTTTGGTGCCCATAGCAACGCCACTAATTTGATTAAGAACTGGCCATTGAATACAAAAGAGTTGAGAGTGAGAACCAATTCCGCAAGGCGAAGAATAGAACCTGTGCTAAAGGTAAGGTCAGTGCGTCTGTCGAGAAAAAATTGTAGTGTTTTAAGGCCATCAGAGTGTGGAGTGGAAGTATAAAGCGAACAAACATCCAGAAGGTAAAGACAGTAAGTGTGGTCAGGTGTGAATTGGATGGAATCAAAAGTAGTGATAGCATGTGTGGTGTCCTTCAAAAAAGAAGGTAGATTGGCCAATAAGGGTTGTAAAATACTATCCAGGAAATAAGAGATCCGTTCAGTGGGACAAGAGCAGAGTGGTTGGCCGAATACCATCACCAACCAAGAACTGATTTCTCGGAGCAACCAAGAGGACATGCACACTATTATAACTGCTAGACGGTGGAGTTGAGTTTGCCACGTCCTCAGAAGAGACCCTGATGCCATCACAAGAACAGCTATGCTATGGATTCCTGAAGGAAAGCGAAAGAGAGGCCTACCAAAAAGAACTTGGCGGAGAACTATGGGGCCAAGATGCAAAGAATGAACCAGAGCTGGGGCACTGCAAGAATGATGGCCACTGAGAGAGCAAAGTAGAAGCAGTTTGTTGCTACCCTACAAGTCCTCATATTTCTAGGTGGTCACAGCGACTATGGGTAGAGAACACAGAGACAAAAGAGTGTCAGAAGTGGGCCATGAGGAAAAAAAAAGTTGAGAACGCCCTGCGTACACAAATACATTATCCCTTCTGCTAGCTCACATATGTCATAAACTACAACAACACAATAGGTAGTAACACAAATACATTATCCCTTCTGCTAGCTCACATATGTCATAAACTACAACAACACAACAGGTAGTAACACAAATACATTATCCCTTCTGCTAGCTTACATATGTCATAAACTACAACAACACAACAGATAGTAACACAAATACATTATCCCTTCTGCTAGCTCACATATGTCATAATCTACAACAACACAACAGGTAGTAACACAAATACATTATCCCTTCTGCTAGCTCACATATGTCATAAACTACAACAACACATCAGGTAGTAACACAAATACATTATCCGTTCTGCTAGCTCATATATGTCCTAAACTACAACAACACAACAGGTACTAATACAAATACATTATCCGTTCTGCCAGCTCACATATGTCATAAACTACAACAACACAACAGGTAGTAACACAACTAATAATTCAACTTAATCTAAACCATGGGTGGTCATCTAGCCCATCTCTAGGACCGTAATACTGGAGGTTATCTCGACAACAGATATACATTTTTACAACAACAAAAAAATGGTTATATATGATTAAATGTTTAAGAAAACAGATTTATTATAACAGAATTAATGCCACTGGTATATCACTTTCCTGGTAATGTTTTTGTAGCATCTATATGGTAAACTTTTTTGTTAAAGTATCTTTTCCCACCATTATTCAGTTATTCAGCAAAATGCGTATACAATTTCAGGTCTGTAATTGCAGCCTTATAAAAAGGTGTATTAAATAACTAAAACCATCCATAATAAAAAGCCACAATACTAACTTTACATGTAGTGTTTGGTCAGGGTAACCTAACTTTTGAGTTGAAGACAGGAGTACGACGGGATGCCCCTTATGAAGCTCTTTATTTTTGACAGTCCAAGAGAAATAAGATGGACAACGTTTTCTACATTGGAAAATCTATAATACGCAGATGACACTGCTCGCACAAATACATCAACATATCCTAGAAAAACCAGATAGACTGAATAATTATAGCCTAGAGGTGGGTCTAAACATTAATCTAAATAAGACATATATCATGCAGAGGACAACAACCTCCAGCATGACAATGAAGGTAGAAGCAGCCCTAAGGTGGCTGTCTGAAACTTCATTAACAAGGGCAGTTATTGGGTCAGAAACTCAGTCCATGCTTCGGAAAACCAGAAATGGATGGCTGCGGCATGAATTGAAAACTTCCATACAAGATTCAAACCTTCACGAACTGGTCTGGATCTACTGTCCTGGTCAAGCGGCAACGAAGGAGCTGACAGACTAGCTTCAAGAGCAATCAGATTGGGTTCATTGGATATGGACAATGGAGAGATACTGGGGACTATTAATGATCGCCTATTAGAGAATGGCACTACAATTGATCGATCATCAGGTCTAAGATTGCTGGACATTGGCATTAGCCGTAAGACAGGCAGGGATGGAACGTATGAAAGGATGCATCCGGCGTGTATACAACCATGGCGCAACAGGAACAATCAACATTCATACACTTCGACATTTTCTGAGAGAGACTAAGCACACATGGATTTGCCCGTAATGCAATGACGTCGATTCTGAATAATAATAATAATTAAAATTATAATTATAATGATAATAATAATGAGAAGAAGAAGAAGAACGTATAATTATTGCATATTCACAGTATTATGTTTTCAAATATCTAATACATCAGACATGGAATTATGTGTCTTTTTCTTTTTTGATCATTATCCGCCGATTGTCAAATCAGTCAGTGACCAACACGCCTGGTGGCGTCTTGTAGGGCAGCAACAAACTGCTTCTTCTTTTCTCGGTCGGCGGCCGTCCTTCGTGCAGTAACCCAGCTCTAGTTTATTATTTGCATCTCGGCCTTTAGAGTTCTCCGTCAAGATGTTCTTGGTCGGCCTCTCTTTTGCTTTCATTCAGGTGTCCATAGCATAGCTAATCTTGTGATGTCATCAGGGTCATCTCTAAGGACGTGGCCAATTCAACTCCAGCGACTACCAACTATGATGGTGTGCATGTCCTCTTGGTTGCTCTGAGTAAGCAGTTCTTGGTTAGAGATAGTATTCGGTCAATAAAGTCGGAGAATTTTCCTTAGGAAAATTGGGTGGAAAGAGGACAACTTCGACATTTCCTTCTCTGTTACTCTCCAGCATTCCGCACCGTAGAGAAGCACAGAAAGTACGCAGTTCTCATATAATCTTAATTTAGTGTTTGTGTTGTACTGAGAGGACTTCCAGATGTTTGTTTAGACTGGCAAAAGCTGTTCTCGCTTTATTCATTGTGTTGTTGATGTCTTTACTTGTTCTGCCGTCTGGTGTTACAATGCATCCTAGTATGTAAATTTGTCTGTTCCAGCTTCTGGATCATTATTGATATTGGCTCAGGATTGCCCACATTGAGTGGCATGAACTCTGTCTTCTTTAGATTAATGTTTAGACCCACCTCTAGGCTATAATTATTCAGTCTATCTGGTTTTTCTAGGATGTGTTTGTGCGAGTAGTGTCATCTGCGTATTATAGATCTTCCAATGTAGAAAACGTTGTCCATCTTATTTCTCTAATGGTCTGGCGCATCACCCAGTCTAAGACTGTCAAAAATAAAGAGGTTCATAAGGTGCATCACTGTCGTACTCCTGTCTTCAAATCAAAAGTTAGGTTGCTCTGCCCAACACTACATGTAAAGTTAGTATTGTGGCTTTTGATTATGCTAGTTCTCTCCTCAGTTTATGGTCTACTGCTTTTGAAATTGGCTGAGATATCTATCCTGCCTAGTGTTTTACTTGGAACTAAGAGGAGAGTAATTCCTCTACAGTTTTTGCAGTCTGTAAAGACGCCATTCTTGGACAAACTGACAATTATTCCTTTATTCCACTCCGTTGGTGTTGTCACTGTTGTCCCTACTTGTGCATATGGTGGTTCTAATAGTTCTGCTGCTAGTTCCCTGCTTTGAAACGTTGCAAACACCGAACCAAATAATATGACGTAAAAGTAATGACGTATTTTTTGTTTAAGATTGTGATACCAATCACCTTGCCACGGGTAGCAAGAATTCTAGCCATTGGACACTTTCACATCCCAGTATTCAGTTTTTTCTTAATTTATGTACTTATTTATTTATTTGGTTTAAGCAACTCGAATCTCCTCGTTAAGAGATAACACTTGACCATAAATACGAAGCAATATACAAACATGTGTTTTTCTTTTATTAATACCACGGAAGAAGAAAACTATTGATAGAAATACAAAAAGGGCAATTTTTAGATTAATGAACAGCACTAGTTAGTGCTGATGAAACATGTTTTTGTGCAATTTTTCTTTTTTTAACCCCTTCTGGGGCTCAAAGTGAGGTCTATTGATTTTATTTAGTAGAATGTGTGTGATCGCAGCCCTGGCTAAGACACTTTGATCTCAGCCAAATGGCCGAGCTTAGATTTTTTTTTTTTTTTTTTTTTTTCTCGCTTGAGGTCGCATATTTTTTCCTCGCATGAGGTCGCATTATCCCCGCCCTAACCCGGCCCTTGTCAAGACCACATGTCCCAACACAAGAAGACCCAATGACAACATGTGTCACCGTAGTGATCCTCTGTGTTCTCACACAAGAGACCTAATGACACATGAATGTCACTGTACCGGTCCCTGTGTCTAGACACATGATCTTAGCCAAATGGCCGAGCTTAGATTTTTTTTTTTTTTTCCTCGCTTGAGGTCGCATATTTTCCCCGCCTAAACCCGGCCCTGGTCAAGACCACATGTCCCAACACAAGAAGACCCAATGACAACACGTGTCACTGTAGTGATCCTCTGTGTTCGCACACAAGAGACCTAATGACACATGAATGTCACTGTATTGGTCCCCGTGTCTAGACACATGATCCCAGCCAAAAGCCAGGATACTAGGCATTGGGTTGTACAGCTTTTTTTTTTTTATTCCTCGCATGAGGTTGCATATTTTTTCCTCGCATGAGGTTGCATTTGCCCCACCCATACCCAGCCCTGGTCAAGACCACATGTCCCAACACAAGAAGATCCAATGACAACATGTGTCATTGTAGTGATCCTCTGTGTTCTCACACTAGGTACCTCATGACATGAATGTCACTACTGTTTCCCGTGTGTAGACACATGATACCAGCCAAAAGCCGGATACTAGGCATTGGGTTGTACAGCGTAAAATACGCTGCAGTTCATTTTTTTTTTTCTCGCATGACATGAATGTCACTACTGTTTCCCGTGTGTAGACACATGATCCCAGCCAAAAGCCAGGATACTAGGCATTGGGTTGTACAGCGTAAAATACGCTGCAGTTCATTTTTTTTTTTTTTTTTTATTCCTCGCATGAGGTTGCATATTTTTTCCTCGCATGAGGTTGCATTTGCACCACCCATACCCGGCCCTGGTCAAGACCACATGTCCCAACACAAGAAGATCCAATGACAACATGTGTCATTGTAGTGATCCTCTGTGTTCTCACACTAGGTACCTCATGACATGAATGTCACTACTGTTTCCCGTGTGTAGACACATGATCCCAGCCAAAAGCCGGATTCTAGGCATTGGGTTGTACAGCGTAAAATACGCTGCAGTTCATTTTTTTTTTTTTTTTTTTTCATCGCTTGAGGTCGCATATTTTTTCCTCGCATGAGGTTGCATTATCCCCGCCCAAACCCGGCCCTGGTCAAGACCACATGTCCCAACACAAGAAGACCCAATGACAACATGTGTCACCGTAGTGATCTTCTGTGTTCTCACACAAGAGACCTAATGACACATGAATGTCACTGTACCGGTCCCTGTGTGTAGACACATGACCCCAGCCAAAAACCGGATACTAGGCATTGGGTTGTACAGCGTAAAATACGCTGCAGTTCATTTTTTTTTTTTTTTTTTCCTCGCTTGAGGTCGCATATTTTTTCCTCGCATGAGGTCGCATTATCCCCGCCCAAACCCGGCCCTGGTCAAGACCACGTGTCCCAACACAAGAAGACCCAAGTACTAACACAACTAAACAATCCTATCTGGTAGCTGACATCTGTCATTAACAACACTACAAGTACTAACACAACTAAACAATCCTATCTGGTAGCTGACATCTGTCATTAACTACGATAACACAACAAGTACTAACACAACTAAACAATCCTATCTGGTAGCTGACATCTGTCATTAACAACACTACAAGTACTAACACAACTAAACAATCCTATCTGGTAGCTGACATCTGTCATTAACTACGACTACAGGTACTAACACAACTAAACAATCCTGTCTGGTAGCTGACATCTGTCATTAACAACACAACAAGTACTAACACAACTAAACAATCCTATCTGGTAGCTGACATATGTCATTAACAACACAACAAGTACTAACACAACTCAACAATCCTATCTGGTAGCTGACATCTGTCATTAACAACACAACAAGTACTAACACAACTAAACAATCCTATCTGGTAGCTGACATCTGTCATTAGCAACACAACAAGTACTAACACAACTAAACAATCCTATCTGGTAGCTGACATCTGTCATTAACAACACTACAAGTACTAACACAACTCAACAATCCTATCTGGTAGCTGACATCTGTCATTAACAACACAACAAGTACTAACACAACTAAACAATCCTATCTGGTAGCTGACATCTGTCATTAACAACACAACAAGTACTAACACAACTAAACAATCCTGTCTGGTAGCTGACATCTGTCATTAACAACACAAAAAGTACTAACACAACTAAACAATCTTATCTGGGAGCTGACATCTGTCATTAACAACATAACAAGTACTAACACAACTAAACAATCCTATCTGGTAGCTGACATCTGTCATTAACAACACAACAAGTACTAACACAACTCAACAATCCTATCTGGTAGCTGACATCTGTCATTAACAACACAACAAGTACTAACACAACTAAACAATCCTATCTGGTAGCTTACATATGTCATTAACAACACAACATGTACTAACACAACTAAACAATCCTATCTGGTAGCTGACATCTGTCATTAACAACACAACAAGTACTAACACAACTAAACAATCCTCTCTGGTAGCTGACATCTGTCATTAACAACACAACAAGTACTAACACAACTAAACAATCCTGTCTGGTAGCTGACATCTGTCATTAACAACACAACAAGTACTAACACAACTAAACAATCCTATCTGGTAGCTGACATCTGTCATTAACAACACAACAAGTACTAACACAACTAAACAATCCTATCTGGTAGCTGACATCTGTCATTAACAACACAACAAGTACTAACACAACTAAACAATCCTCTCTGGTAGCTGACATCTGTCATTAACAACACAACAAGTACTAACACAACTAAAGAATCCTATCTGGTAGCTGACATCTGTCATTAGCAACACAACAAGTACTAACACAACTAAACAATCCTATCTGGTAGCTGACATCTGTCATTAACAACACAACAAGTACTAACACAACTAAACAATCCTATCTGGTAGCTGACATCTGTCATTAACAACACAACAAGTACTAACACAACTAAACAATCCTATCTGGTAGCTGACATCTGTCATTAACAACACTACAAGTACTAACACAACTCAACAATCCTATCTGGTAGCTGACATCTGTCATTAACAACACAACAAGTACTAACACAACTCAACAATCCTATCTGGTAGCTGACATCTGTCATTAACAACACAACAAGTACTAACACAACTAAACAATCCTGTCTGGTAGCAGACATCTGTCATTAACAACACAACAAGTACTAACACAACTAAACAATCTTATCTGGGAGCTGACATCTGTCATTAACAACATAACAAGTACTAACACAACTAAACAATCCTATCTGGTAGCTGACATCTGTCATTAACAACACAACAAGTACTAACACAACTTAACAATCCTATCTGGTAGCTGACATCTGTCATTAACAACACAACAAGTACTAACACAACTAAACAATCCTATCTGGTAGCTTACATCTGTCATTAACAACACAACATGTACTAACACAACTAAACAATCCTATCTGGTAGCTGACATCTGTCATTAACAACACAACAAGTACTAACACAACTAAACAATCCTATCTGGTAGCTGACATCTGTCATTAACAACACAACAAGTACTAACACAACTAAACAATCCTGTCTGGTAGCTGACATCTGTCATTAACAACACAACAAGTACTAACACAACTAAACAGTCCTATCTGGTAGCTGACATCTGTCATTAACAACACAACAAGTACTAACACAACTAAACAATCCTATCTGGTAGCTGACATCTGTCATTAACAACACAACAAGTACTAACACAACTAAACAATCCTATCTGGTAGCTGACATCTGTCATTAACAACACAACAAGTACTAACACAACTAAAGAATCCTATCTGGTAGCTGACATCTGTCATTAACAACACAACAAGTACTAACACAATTAAACAATCCTATCTGGTAGCTGACATCTGTCATTAACAACACAACAAGTACTAACACAACTAAACAGTCCTATCTGGTAGCTGACATCTGTCATTAACAACACAACAAGTACTAACACAACTAAACAATCCTATCTGGTAGCTGACATCTGTCATTAACAACACAACAAGTACTAACACAACTAAACAATCCTATCTGGTAGCTGACATCTGTCATTAACAACACAACAAGTACTAACACAATTAAACAATCCTATCTGGTAGCTGACATCTGTCATTAACAACACAACAAGTACTAACACAACTAAACAATCCTATCTGGTAGCTGACATCTGTCATTAACAACACAACAAGTACTAACACAACTAAACAATCCTATCTGGTAGCTGACATCTGTCATTAACAACACAACAAGTACTAACACAACTAAACAATCCTATCTGGTAGCTGACATCTGTCATTAACAACACAACAAGTACTAACACAACTAAACAATCTTATCTGGTAGCTGACATCTGTCATTAACAACACAACAAGTACTAACACAACTAAACAATCCTATCTGGGAGCTGACATCTGTCATTAACAACACAACAAGTACTAACACAACTAAAAAATCTTATCTGGTAGCTGACATCTAACATTAACAACACAACAAGTACTAACACAACTAAACAATCCTATCTGGGAGCTGACATCTGTCATTAACAACACAACAAGTACTAACACAACTAAACAATCTTATCTCGTAGCTGACATCTGTCATTAACAACACAACAAGTACCAGCACAACTAAACAATCCTATCTGGTAGCTGACATCTGTCATTAACAACACAACAAGTACTAACACAACTAAACAATCCTATCTGGGAGCTGACATCTGTCATTAACAACACAACAAGTACTAACACAACTAAACAATCTTATCTGGCAGCTGACATCTGTCATTAACAACACAACAAGTACTAACACAACTAAACAATCCTATCTGGTAGCTGACATCTGTCATTAACAACACAACAAGTACTAACACAATTAAACAATCCTATCTGGTAGCTGACATCTGTCATTAACAACACAACAAGTACTAACACAACTAAACAATCCTATCTGGTAGCTGACATCTGTCATTAACAACACAACAAGTACTAACACAACTAAACAATCCTATCTGGGAGCTGACATCTGTCAATAACAACACAACAAGTACTAACACAACTAAACAATCTTATCTGGTAGCTGACATCTGTCATTAACAACACAACAAGTACTAACACAACTAAACAATCCTATCTGGGAGCTGACATCTGTCATTAACAACACAACAAGTACTAACACAACTAAACAATCTTATCTGGTAGCTGACATCTGTCATTAACAACACAACAAGTACTAACACAACTAAACAATCCTATCTGGTAGCTGACATCTGTCATTAACAACACAACAAGTACTAACACAACTAAACAATCTTATCTGGTAGCTGACATCTGTCATTAACAACACAACAAGTACTAACACAACTAAACAATCCTATCTGGTAGCTGACATCTGTCATTAACAACACAACAAGTACTAACACAACTAAACAATCCTATCTGGTAGCTGACATCTGTCATTAACAACACAACAAGTACTAACACAACTAAACAATCCTATCTGGTAGCTGACATCTGTCATTAACAACACAACAAGTACTAACACAACTAAACAATCCTATCTGGTAGCTGACATCTGTCATTAACAACACAACAAGTACTAACACAACTAAACAATCCTATCTGGTAGCTGACATCTGTCATTAACAACACAACAAGTACTAACACAACTAAACAATCCTATCTGGTAGCTGACATCTGTCATTAACAACACAACAAGTACTAACACAACTAAACAATCCTATCTGGTAGCTGACATCTGTCATTAACAACACAGGTAGCTGACATCTGTCATTAACAACACAACAAGTACTAACACAACTAAACAATCCTATCTGGTAGCTGACATCTGTCATTAACAACACAACAAGTACTAACACAACTAAACAATCCTATCTGGTAGCTGACATCTGTCATTAACAACACAACAAGTACTAACACAACTAAACAATCCTATCTGTTAGCTGACATCTGTCATTAACAACACAACAAGTACTAACACAACTAAACAATCCTATCTGGTAGCTGACATCTGTCATTAACAACACAACAAGTACTAACACAACTAAACAATCCTGTCTGGTAGCTG
This sequence comes from Oreohelix idahoensis, assembly GCA_024509875.1. Taxonomy (NCBI): domain Eukaryota; kingdom Metazoa; phylum Mollusca; class Gastropoda; order Stylommatophora; family Oreohelicidae; genus Oreohelix; species Oreohelix idahoensis. The sequence continues at coordinate 572,822 of JAMPIV010013075.1, forward strand.
ACATCTGTCATTAACAACACAACAAGTACTAACACAACTAAACAATCCTATCTGGTAGCTGACATCTGTCATTAACAACACAACAAGTACTAACACAACTAAACAATCCTATCTGGTAGCTGACATCTGTCATTAACAACACAACAAGTACTAACACAACTAAACAATCCTGTCTGGTAGCTGACATCTGTCATTAACAACACAACAAGTACTAACACAACTAAACAATCCTATCTGGTAGCTGACATCTGTCATTAACAACACAACAAGTACTAACACAACTAAACAACCCTATCTGGTAGCTGACATCTGTCATTAACAACACAACAAGTACTAACACAACTAAACAATCCCCTTCAGGAGCTGACAATCTGTCATTAACTCCAACAACATTCAAAAGTACTAATAGGCCACAATTAAACAATCCCTTCTCGTACTGACCATCTGTCATTAACTACGACAGCTACAAAAACCAAGTATACCACAATTAAACAATCCCTTCTGGTAGCTGACCCACCCATAAACGACAAAAAGACAACACCCAACAGTACAAACACAACAAACAACAGTTCCACATTTTACCTAACACAACTAACCACAACAGGTACTAACACACAACACCACATAACTTCCACTAAAACACCAACACCACACACCACACCCCTACCCCAAAAAACAACACAACTGAACAAACACCCTAACACACCACAACACACACACATTAACACACCACCAACACAACACAACAAACACTAAACAAAACAACCCAATGTAACCACACACCAACACACCCAACATACCCCCACAACAGGTACTAACACAACAACACAACAGGTACTAACACAACAACACAACAGGTACTAACACAACAACACAACAGGTACTAACACAACAACACAACAGGTACTAACACAACAAACCACCCCCATCCCACCCAACCACACAACAACATTTACCACCAACAACACAACACTTGGTACTAACACAACATGTAAACAACCCCACACCATACTAACACAACACCACAATCTGTACTAACAAGGTAACCACCAACCAAGAAACATGTACATTAACACAACCACAACCAAACAACTAACCAAAAAACAACACACTAACACACCTATTAACCATCCCTTCACTGACATCTAAGTCTAACAACACAAGTACTAACACAACTAAACAATCCTATCTGGTAGCTGACATCTGTCATTAACAACACAACAAGTACTAACACAACTAAACAATCCTATCTGGTAGCTGACATCTGTCATTAACAACACAACAAGTACTAACACAACTAAACAATCCTATCTGGTAGCTGACATCTGTCATTAACAACACAACAAGTACTAACACAACTAAACAATCCTATCTGGTAGCTGACATCTGTCATTAACAACACAACAAGTACTAACACAACTAAACAATCCTATCTGGTAGCTGACATCTGTCATTAACTACACAACAAGTACTAACACAACTAAACAATCCTATCTGGTAGCTGACATCTGTCATTAACAACACAACAAGTACTAACACAACTAAACAATCCTATCTGGTAGCTGACATCTGTCATTAACAACACAACAAGTACTAACACAACTAAACAATCCTATCTGGTAGCTGACATCTGTCATTAACAACACAACAAGTACTAACACAACTAAACAATCCTATCTGGTAGCTGACATCTGTCATTAACAACACAACAAGTACTAACACAACTAAACAATCCTATCTGGTAGCTGACATCTGTCATTAACAACACAACAATTACTAACACAACTAAACAATCCTATCTGGTAGCTGACATCTGTCATTAACAACACAACAAGTACTAACACAACTAAACAATCCTATCTGGTAGCTGACATCTGTCATTAACAACACAACAAGTACTAACACAACTAAACAATCCTATCTGGCTGACACAACTAAACAATCCTATCTGGTAGCTGACATCTGTCATTAACAACACAACAATTACTAACACAACTAAACAATCCTATCTGGTAGCTGACATCTGTCATTAACAACACAACAAGTACTAACACAACTAAACAATCCTATCTGGTAGCTGACATCTGTCATTAACAACACAACAAGTACTAACACAACTAAACAATCCTATCTGGTAGCTGACATCTGTCATTAACAACACAACAAGTACTAACACAACTAAACAATCCTATCTGGTAGCTGACATCTGTCATTAACAACACAACAAGTACTAACACAACTAAACAATCCTATCTGGTAGCTGACATCTGTCATTAACAACACAACAATTACTAACACAACTAAACAATCCTATCTGGTAGCTGACATCTGTCATTAACAACACAACAAGTACTAACACAACTAAACAATCCTATCTGGTAGCTGACATCTGTCATTAACAACACAACAAGTACTAACACAACTAAACAATCCTATCTGGTAGCTGACATCTGTCATTAACAACACAACAAGTACTAACACAACTAAACAATCCTATCTGGTAGCTGACATCTGTCATTAACAACACAACAAGTACTAACACAACTAAACAATCCTATCTGGTAGCTGACATCTGTCATTAACAACACAACAAGTACTAACACAACTAAACAATCCTATCTGGTAGCTGACATCTGTCACACCTGGCCACACCGTTATTTATAAATACCTCTTGGGGGGGTTTTAAGGTGGGGGAATACATCGCATCCGAATGGGGGGGGGGCTATCCCGCTATTCGCAATGGACTTAACTACACAGCCCCTAGGAAATTACCCATCGAAATCAACTAACCGTTACGCCCCCCCCAGTGGTGTCGCCCAACCAGGACGAACAAAAAATCATTCCCATATGACCTGTGCCCTAGGTACAACCAATAAGAGAAACCCCCCGTTTTATTGCACCTACCACATTAAGCATTGTACCAAACATAAGGACCCATAACAAGAAACCCGTCCCCCCCATTGTCCACCTCGGGGGGGAAACTCAATCACCCGCTACAACAATCCACAAACCTATTAGCCACCGTAAGAACCAACCCCCCTAATTATAACAAAAAACACCCCCCCACGGCTGTCCAGTCTGATATACAATCTTGCCCCGAACCCCCGCACCTAATGCTTCAGCGGTTACTTCTATCTATATTAATCCCCTCTGCCCACATCAACCCCCCTTCGCTTCCAGCCCTATCGAAAAAACTACGTCCTCCCAATATACTACTTATAAGTATTAAGATCATATACGGCGTAGCCCCCCCCTCATTCCATATTCGATGTTTTCAGCATTTCACATCCCTAGCACTTCGTCACAATTTCCTTTCCCCGTGGTATTGTAGTTTTTTCTACACATTGGATCCATTGTTGTTCAAATTCCCATCAATCTCATTGCCTTTCCTAGTAAGCCCTCCCCTCTTTGGACCACTTATTTTTTATTTTTCGAATGTAAAATTCAAATTATGTCCCCACCCCCCCTAGGTTAACTAATTATTTTTTCACCCAGTCACTCCCTTCTTAACTTACCTTCAAGTATACCCCAGACTATCTATTCCTAAGATATTCGGACCCCTTGTCACCACTTCCTAAACCATCCTACACGTAAATCCCCACACACCGAACCAAGTCTAATGTTCTTCTTTATCACTTAGTTCCATGCAACATACTGATGTCACTTTTGCCTAAACAATTTCACTCAGACTCGTGTAAACACCCCCCAACAATGAATCACAAAACATCAAGAATAAATTAGTGGAACACTAGATCGCTTTGATACAGGTTTAATTTTGTGTAGCAACCCGTGTTTTGAACCACCGCTCGCGGCCAATGTCGTTTGATCCACCACCAGTCAATACCCCAAGCCTATCGTTCATATTCACTACAGGAGCGTATCTGATACAGAAGCTACATCTTGCCACGCCTCGATGGCTAACCAGTACCCCCGGTTCGGTAGACAATTCCCTTTGAACTGCGTCTAGCCCCCGCACCCAGTAAACCACGCAAACGGTAACAGTGCGAAGAAACTCACTATCAATACGAACCCGCTACACCGTATAACAGCTGCCTTGGTTTAAGACTCCATAACGTTGTACTACAGTGTTTTGTCTATCGTTCTTCCTTGCCCGTTGGGTGCGCTCGTATGGAAAGCTGAACGATCGCAATCATGTCAGTGATAACCGTCGTATCGATGTCACCCTTATTAAAAAGACAAAAACGAGTCGGGCAATAATGTTTACCGGAATTACAGTTTGCTAAATAATTATCAAACTTCCTTTTTATAACCCCTTTATTCTCTTTCTGCATCCAGATTTTCATCTACTTCTTTCTTTGTTATATATCTTTTTGGTTACCCTCTAATATAATTGGGCAATATAACTCACTTCCTCTGATCGCTAATTATCCTAATTACTTTTTTCTAACCTCCCCTATCCCCCTGGGGGCGATATAGGCATCACAATTTATTAACGTTCCCTTTTTCCCACCATTACCCCTCCCCCTTACTGCTAACCTAGCTACTTAGATCTGGGGTGTCTCCCCCCTTGTATTCAGGCCCCGCAACCTGTTTGGGGGGGCACACGGGTGGAGGATCGCTGGCTCCTGCATTCCGGGGGGGGGGGGGGACTCCTTGTCAATCCTTCCCTTACTTCCCGCCATCTTCTTACTGTTTTCATTCCCCCCCCCCCTTCGCCACAACCTGGTTAGTTACATCAGTTCGTCCCATACTTACGACATGACGACCCGCGGCCACGCAGTTCGTCGTCTACCCCGATCTCAACGATTATTATATGTCCTGAGATCACCCTTTACCTATGTACGTCTGCACAACACTGCCCCCCTCTTCCCTTTTTTGTAGTGTACCCTGCTTATGGGGTCGGGTATCCCCCTGGGGAATTCCTGCCCTCCGTTGGACGGCGGGACCACGGGGCGGGGGGCCCCCAATATTACCTTTGCTATCCCCCGTCCACACCAGTACCTCTTACTGAATATGGCTCCCCCCGGCACTTCACAGCCTCCCCCTATCTATCAGCCAACATTCTCCTTCCCCACTGCGGGGGGGGGGGGCACCCATAGTGGGTTCCTGCCTCCCCCCCCGTCCAGCGGACCACCCCCCCCCCCACCCCCTCCCCCCCCCTTTTCACTCTGGAAGCCAGTTACCCACTCCCTTCGCGCCTCCCCTGCTCAGCCCATTGCACCCCCCCCCCTGCCCCGTCCCCAACACCCCCCTTTCCGCCCAGCCCGAAGCCCAGACCGGAGTGGCCGAGCTTCCCCCGCGAGGGGGTTGTCCTACTAGACCAATAAAAAAAAAATAAAATTCACCCCCCCACCTCTCCTCTTCCCCCCCAACCCCCTCCCACCTTTCCTAGAAAATCACATAACATTAGGTCGGTCGTTATGGCGGGATACCCAAGCCACATTTTAGATGGGTAGTGACCCCTCCTCGACCGTCGTTGGGTTCACCCATTTTGAGATTTCCATACGAGACCGACCAATGACTAGGGAAAAAAACAGCGTCAGGAAAAAACTAACCGCTCGCCACCCCGAGTACGCCTAACGCCCACATACCCAACCCCCGCAGACCCCAGCCAGATGCGCAGGTAGCTAGAAACCTGCACGAACCCGCACATACGCAGCAACATTACTCGCACACCCCTTACAGTACCATCACCCCTGGCACATCTCCCACCACCCACACTCACAACCCGCACGCAACATATTCCGTATCTTCGACACGCCTATATTCCTAGCCTAAACACACGCACCATGCCGGGCGCCCACTTTATCCCCCTGCACCCACCCTTCCCCGAAAAAAGACTGCCGACGAGTGCCCCCCCCTACGTCCCCATATCGGTGAAGGTATATTTAATTATCCCTGAG
>JAMPIV010013076.1:0-84177 GCA_024509875.1 Oreohelix idahoensis
GGAATTGCGACAACACATTGTGTTTTGTGTTTAAAGGTGAGAGATTGGGATGATAGATGGTCATATGCTATTAAGTAAATGTGTGTTCTTTTTCAACAACTAAATTAATGAGTTGTTATTATTATTGTTATTATTATTATTATTATTATTATTATATATATATATATAGATATATATATATATATATATAGATCTATATATATATATATATATATATATATATATATATATATATATATATATCATGTAGTACACCATACCTCTCACCCCAGCCCATCTATTCCACTCATGCCCTACACCATACCTCTCACCCCAGCCCATCTATTCCACTCATTCATGCCCTATACCATACCTCTCCTACCCCAGCCAATCTACTCCACTGATGCCCTACACCATACCTCTCACCCCAGCCAATCTACTCCAATCATGTCCTACACCATACCTCTCACCCCAACCCATCTACTCCAATCATGTCCTATACCATACCTCTCACCCCAGCCCATCTACTCCAATCATGTCCTACGCCATTCCTCTCACCCAGCCTATCTACTCCAATCATGTCCTACACCATACCTCTCACCCCAGCCCATCTACTTCAATCATGTCATACACCATACCTCTCACCCCAGCCCATCACTCATGTCCTGCACCATACCTCTCACCCCAGCCTATCTTCTCCAATAATGTCCTACATCATATCTCTCACTCAGCCCATCTACTCCAATCATATCCTACACCATACCTCTCACCCCATCCCATCTACTTTAATCATGTCCTACACCATACCTCTCACCCCAGCCCATCACTCATGTCCTACACCATACCTCTCACCCCAGCCTTTCTTCTCCAATCATGTCCTACACCATGTCGCAAATTGACAGTTAATTTGAATTTTCCGATCCATCCCTGCCATCTCCTGGCACTTCTCTTTAAATTTTTATGTTCAAGTCGGCGTGTCTAGCGTTTGATTTCGTGTCGGCCCCTCATTTAAGATTACCTTCTCTTACCGCTGGCCGCTAAATAAATAAATTCCTTGATGCGTGCGCGGCAGCCTTAGTAAGGTTTTTTTTTTTAATTGAGAGGTATAGAGTGGTCAGCCTTTTGAAAGCTGGGTAACTTCCTTAGTTACCGACCAGGTAGAGAAACTCGCATTCGTTCTGTGCCTTTGTAGCGGGCCTTTGAGAGCCGTAGTCGTCGATCGCTGGGTTAGCAGTTCTTAACGGTAGGTAATTACAGGGAACTTAGTGTCTCTGACGAAGATTCTAGAATACTGTTTACGTTACTCGGGGTTACGCTAAAAGCAGAGTGGCCCAAACACCTGCGCAAAGCACGCGATCGCAGGTGTGAGGTCAGCGTCCGTGCCAGAATTGAATATGCCTGATAGTTGGTTATGTGTTTACACTTCTTTAACATAACTGGACCCGAGGATAAACCAAATGAGACACAGGCAATTGTGGGCAAAAGATTTAAACAGTGTCGCCTATAATTCTTGGTATCTCGGGTTCCAGGTTTTGTGTTTTGTGTTTAAAGGTTGGTGTGAGATTGGGATGATAGATGGCCATGTGCTATTAAATAAATGTATTTTCTTTTTCAATAACTAAATTAATGAGTTATTATATATATATATATATATATATATTATTATATATATAAATATATTATTTATCTATAATATATATATATATATATTAGGTTATATATAGATATACTATATATATATATATATATATATCACCTAATCCAACACTGCTAAAACAGCTGACTACAAACACACGCTGAGGGAACGCACAAATTCTCCCTCCTGTCTAACGTTTTTCAGAAAGACGAGTGTCAAAATGCCAGTCAACTATACCCACTTCGCACAACCCCTCTAAACCAATGAAAAATCACGTGAATATATTTTTCATTGCAGTGTAGAACCAGAGACTGGAGCCTGAAGTCACGTATTGTACAGCAGTAGTTATTTACTCGCCTATTTTGTAAAAGTCAGAGCATGGTGGCATCCAGCATATCAATCAACACAGCATCGTCAGCTTAATTAAAAGTATCTTACTGTGTGCTTAAATGGTAATATCGGAATGAAGTGTGCCGAACGCTCAGCAGTGAATATGTGTATAATATTCACTGCTGAGGGTTCGGCGAACTTCATTCCAATATTACCAGTATCAATAAGAATTACAGCATAATAAAGGATTTTTATAACCTTTATAATTTAGCACAAATAATTGTTTAAATTTTAATTGCTTCTATGGAGTTCTTTTTTTCTGTTTGTTTTTAACAACAGGAAACGGAACAACAAAAACAAAAGCTCCGCAGAACGACAAAAAGATGAACTGTCCGAAAACGAATAAGACTTGTGTCACACATTCGTAATAACAATATTTTAAAATGTTACACCAAAAAATATGAAAATTCCTATTTTTGGGAGGGTTTTAAGGCCTGAAAACATAATTTAGGTTCAAGAGCACTATTTTAAAATAATCTCGCCATCAAGACAAATCCATTGATATATAGACGCAAAATAAATGGAATCTTTTTTTTTTGGGGGTGTGTTTTAAAGCCTGAAACACGATGCAGGTTTAATGGCACGGCTCTAACATCTTCCCGCAATTGAGACGAATGCATTGATAAAAGATAAACTTGGTTTAAAATGAAAATTCTAAGTTTCTATAACGGACAAACAGACATACAGACAGACATTCAAAAATATAAATAAAGAAGATATACGTAATAACAGTGACACTATAATAGTAATAAAAAGAGGAATAATACTTTGAAAGGAAAAAGTCAACACGCGTTAAAAATTAACAAACAAAAACTAACACACCATTTAAGAAAAATACACCACAATTAAAAAAAAAAAATGAATAATTATTTTTTAAAAATTAACTACTATGTGGTGTAAGGAAAAATACTGAAGTAATACAAACTACACAACACGTAAAAATAAATATTTGTAATGTAAATTAACATCATCGACAGTAATGAAATTCAAATGACAACAGGTATTAAAATATAACACACCACTGAAAAAATATGACGCTAAACACCCTAATTATAACCGACAACACGGTTGACGAAAATGTTGGTTGAGAGGAGACAAATGAGCAACTGATACTTGTCCACTGTTCTCTCATTTCCTTTAATATATATACATTACAGTTTTTGTCCATCTTCTCACAAGGGCATGTATCCCCGCACGGTAAAAATGTGTCTCCTTTTTCCTAAACCACTGGCGCATATGTATATATATATATATATAATCTTATAAATATAGAAGAGGTGTTAAGAATAGACAGACCTATGGAACTGCATAATATATTCAAACAATATTTATCACGAACAAATGTTAATATTAGTGTCTGGGAATGTGAAGGTCTGATGCTGTTCTTACAATGCATATGACTTTTAACAGATGAAAGTCAATTAAATATCTGTTAAAGTCAGTTATATAACTGGAACCACCAGGCCTTTACACCCCTCCATTTTAATATAATTCTTGTTCAGAGTTTCTTCTTGATTTTGTTTGTATTTTGTTTTTTTTTTTTGTTTATTTATTTAACGTATTAGCATAATTGTGATTGTCCCTATTTACAATGATTTGACAAATCGGCACTTGTTCATATTATTTGGAATTGAAAACAATATATATCCTAATTATAACCCATCAGAGGTTGAACGGGATATTTTTCTTCCTTTATTTAAAAAAAAAAAAAAAAAAAAAAAAACTTACTCGACGCTTATTCCCGCTACTAACCCAGGTATTGTCGACAAAAAATGGCGTCCACGTCGTTCAGCCTCGTTTTCGATTCTGACTCAGTTGACGTCACTCTATATATCAAGGGCACTAGTGCAGAAGAGTGTTTGAGGAATCCTGCTAAATTTACAAATTGCACACCGATGCAGTATTTACATACATAAAAAATAGGAGGCATTACTTTTTGACCTTCCCTCGTATATATTATATATATATATATATATATATATATATATATTTATATATATATATATATTATATATTAAAACAGTGAGCATTGTTTTTGTGAGCTGTGCATTGGTTTTTAAGCCTATCTAAATACATTTAGTGCATTTAATTACAATTAAAAAAAATTGGTTCCTGAAGCGTAGATTTTGTATTTGCTTGTTAACCACTTAATAACTCAACCTTGTTACTCAAAATGTCCATGTCCTTAACTATGAATAAATAGGTATCTGTTTTTTTTTTTTTTTTTTTTTTTTTTGTTTTTTCAAATTTTACAAATTGTGTTTCATTTTATACGAAAAATTCAAGTTTTGTTGCAAATCAAAATAGGTGTGCAAATGTCGGTAAATAGTATTTTGTTTAAAAGTCATAATTAAAACGTAAATAACAAACGGGGATTTTCTCCCAGTAATACAATNGGCTCCAAAGTTTAGTTGTACCACCCAGAGGCGTACTGAAAATATTTGTCACCCGGGGCATATACTACCTTTGGCATCCTTTTCTCCCTTAAGGAAACATACTTGCAAGTATATTTTTAACAGTAAGTCGATTGACAGAGTTGTTAGAGCGCTGATCTCTGGCGGCAAAGGTACCGGGTTCGAAACACGGTGACGTCGCGCTCTAGTTACCTAGCTGTAAAGGGGTACCTGACTCAGCTCGTGAGTTAGGAAAGGAAAAGACAGCGAGGAAAGGAGCAGGTCACCTACCTCTCGATGTTGGACCTAGTAAAGTGGTCTCTAACACTTCACTCCCCAAGAGTTGAGATTGGGCACGCAAGACGAGAAGTCCTTGGCGATGAATAGAAGGCACACTATGAAAAAACCATTGATATCATTACCAGGCAGTACTTTACTGTGACATCCCCAGGGCAATACATTTAGAGGTAGAAAGTTAAACACAAAAAGAGAACAACTGGAGTGAGAAATAAACATAATCAAGAAGACATGTCAAGACCTGGAGTTGATGGACACGTGACAGGAGGACTTTGCATGTGTTTATTGATGGCGTATACTCCCTGGAGAGAATTTTAAAGGTAATGAATAAAAGAGAAATAAGATAAATCTGTATCCATGTTTATGAAGTACAGCAAGCTGAAGTTTTTAGTTCAGCCAGTTTTATTCTCCGGAATTAAAACATGGATATTTAAACAGCAAATGAGAAAATCAATTTCTTTTATGATCATACCTCGTGCAGTATGCAGTAAATTATTGTGCAATGTACCTGCTAATACTCAAACTTTTATATTCAACCCTGAGTCAACAACTTGTCATCGATGACGCTTGACTTGATACCGTGTGATCTGACGCGAGTTGATTCGAGTGTCTATTGTAAACGAAGCATAAAACTTGTAGAGGTCAACGTGAGCACATACAATCCTGAGCTTGAAGTATCGCCTTTATGGATTTTATGTGTATTATAGTCCATTAAAAACTTTGGGGGGTGTAATGATGCAAATTATTGGGAGAATGGCGTGTACCGGAACCAGTTTATATCGACTGTGGTTTAGAAAAGGTCACGCATGAAATCAATCAATCAATACCCTTTAGCTCCCCAATGATCATAGGCTCTCAACAAACACATGCCACGTCATCATGTCTCGTGCCATTCTTTATGTCTTCCTCAACATTATCTTTTCTATCTACAGTTCTCTCTCCATGTTTTCTTCGGTCTGCGAAGAGCTTTTACCCCAGGGGTATCCAGAACAAGGACCACAATGGTAATGCAAGAAATAATTGTCTTTAATGTCACAAGGGTAAAAGCTGGACAGTAAAAGAGGAAGGTACAGTGTAATAGCAAGTAAGGCCGTAGTGGAGTGAAGTGTTAGAGACTGCACTCATACTAAATCTTAGCTATGTGAGAGGTGACAAGCTTCCTTCTTCGCTGTCTTTGCCTTCACTAGCTATACAACAGATTAAGGTGCACATTTTTACGACTGGTATCGCCTGGTACGACATGCTTGAGGATGTAATAGTCCTACTCTGTTTTTGTCTGCCAAGAGACTCCCCGGAAGTGAATTAAGATAAAATATTGTCTGTCTTTCTTTGTTTCCTCAGTCTTCTGTCTCATTTTCTACTTGTTGTCTGTCTGTCTTTGTTTCTTCAATCTTCTGTCTCATTATCTATTTGTTGTCTGTTGTCTGTTTTTGCTTCTTCAGTCTTCTGTCTCATTATCTATTTGTTGTCTGTCTGTCTTTGTTTCTTCAGTCTTCTGTCTCATTATCTACTTGTTGTCTGTCTGTCTTTGTTTCTTCAGTCTTCTGTCTCATTATCTACTTGTTGTCTGTCTGTCTTTGTTTCTTCAGTCTTCTGTCTCATTATCTACTTGTTGTCTGTCTTTATTTCTTCATTCTTCTGTCTCTTTATCTACTTGTTGTTGTCTGTCTTTGTTTCTTCAGTCTTCTTTCTCATTATCTACTTGTTGTTGTCTATCTTTATTTCTTCATTCTTCTGTCTCTTATCCATTTGTTGTCTGTCTGTGTATCTTCCGTCTTCTGTCTCATTATCTACTTGTGTTCTGTCTTTATTTCTTCCGTCTTCTGTCTCATTATTACTTTTTGTCTGTCTGTCTTCTGTTTTTCTTCAGTCTTCTGTCTCATTAGCTACTTGTTGTTGTCTGTCTTTCTTTCTTCAGTCTTCTGTTTCTTTATCTATTTGTTGTCTGTCTTTGTTTCTTCAGTTTTCTGTCTCATTATCTTTCGTTGTCTGTCGTCTTTGCTTCTTTAGTGTTCTGTCTCATTATCTATTCGTTGTCTGTCTTTGTTTCTTCAGTCTTCTGTCTCATTATCTACTTGTTGTCTGTCTGTCTCTGTTTCTTCAGTCTTCTGTCTCATTTTCTACTTGTTGTCTGTCTGTCTTTGTTTCTTCAATCTTCTGTCTCATTATCTACTTGTTGTCTGTCTGTCTCTGTTTCTTCAGTCTTCTGTCTCATTATCTACTTGTTGTCTGTCTGTCTTTGTTTCTTCAGTCTTCTGTCTCATTATCTACTTGTTGTCTGTCTGTCTTTGTTTCTTCAGTCTTCTGTCTCATTATCTACTTGTTGTCTGTCTGTCTTTGTTTCTTCAGTCTTCTGTCTCATTATCTACTTGTTGTCTGTCTGTCTTTGTTTCTTCAGTCTTCTGTCTCATTATCTACTTGTTGTCTGTCTGTCTTTGTTTCTTCAGTCTTCTGTCTCATTATCTACTTGTTGTCTGTCTGTCTTTGTTTCTTCAGTCTTCTGTCTCATTTTATCTACTTGTTGTCTGTCTTTGTTTCTTCAATCTTCTGTCTCATTATATCTACTTGTTGTCAGTCTTTGTTTCTTCAGTATTCTGTCTCATTATCTATTTGTTGCCTGTCTTTGTTTCTTCAGTCTTCTGTCTCATTATCTGTTTGTTGTCTGTCTTTGCTTCTTCAGTCTTCTGTCTCATTATCTGTTTTTTGTCTGTCTTTGCTTCTTCAGTCTTCTGTCTCATTATCTGTTTGTTGTCTGTCTTTGCTTCTTCAGTCTTCTTCGTTAACGTTTTGTTGTCTGTCTTTCTTTCTTCAGTCTTCTGTTTCTTTATCTATTTGTTGTCTGTCTTTGTTTCTTCAGTTTTCTGTCTCATTATCTTTCGTTGTCTGTCGTCTTTGCTTCTTTAGTGTTCTGTCTCATTCTTCTGTCTATTATGTTGTTGTTGTCTGTTTTGTTTCTTCAGTCTTCTGTCTCATTATCTGTATTTGTTGTCTGTCTTTTCTTTGTTTCTTCAGTTTTCTGTCTTATTATCTTTGCTTTTGTTGTCTGTCGTCTTTTCTTTGTTTCTTCAGTCTTCTGATCTTCTCATTATCTATTTCGTTGTCTGTCTTTCTTTTGTTTCTTCAGTCTTCTGTCTCATTATCTGGTCGTTATGTCTGTTTTTTTTCTTGTCTCATTATGTTTGTTGTTGCTTTTCTTCAGTCTCCTGTCTCATTATCTGTTTGTTGTCTGTTTTTGCTTCTTCAGTCTTCTGTCTCTTTATTCTTTTGTTGTCTGTCTTTGCATCTTCAGTCTCTCTTCTCATTATTGTGTTTGTTGACTGTCTTTGCTTCTTCAGTCCTCTTTCTGATTATCTATTTGTTGTCTGTTGTCTGTTTTTGCTTCTTCAGTCTTCTGTCTCATTATCTATTTGTTGTCTGTTGTCTGTTTTGGCTTCTTCAGTCTTCTGTCTCATTATCTATTTGTTGTCTGTCGCTTTTCTTTGTTTCTTCAGTCTTCTGTCTATTATCTACTTGGTTGTTGTTTGTTCTTAGTCTTTTTTCTTTATCTTTGTTTCTGTCTTTGTATCTTCTGTCTCATTAACTATTTGTTGTCTGTCTTTCTTTTGTTTCTTCAGTCTTCTGTCTCATTAACTATTTGTTGTCTGTCTTTCTTTTGTTTCTTCAGTCTTCTGTCTCATTATCTATTTGTTGTCTGTCTTTCTTTTGTTTCTTCAGTCTTCTGTCTCATTATTTCTTGTTGTTGTATCTTCTTTGTATCTTTGTGTCTGTTTTCTTCAGTCTTTCTGTCTCATTATCTACTTGTTGTCCTGTCTTTGTTTCTTTCAGTCTTCTGTTCTCATGTTATCTATTTGTTGTCTGTCTTTGTTTCTTCAGTCTTTTCTGTCTCATTAATATCTATTTGTTGTCTGTCTTTGTTTTTCTTCAGTCTTCTGTCTCATTATATCTATTTTGCTTTTTTGTCTGTCTTTTTTCTTCAGTCTTCTGTCTCTCATTATCTATTTGTTGTCTGTCTTTGTTCTCTTCTTCAGTCTTCTGTCTCATTATATCTATTTGTTGTCTGTCTTTGTTTCTTCAGTCTTTCTGTCTCATTATCTATTTTTGTCTGTTCTTTATTTCTTCAGTCTTCTGTCTCATTATCTATTTGTTGTCTGTGTTTCTTTTGTATCTTCAGTCTTCTGTGTCTCATTATCTATTCCGCCTTCTGGTGTTGTCTTGTTATCTTTCTTTGTATATTCAGTCTTCTGTCTCATTATCTACGTGTTGTCTGTCTTTGTTTCTTCAGTCTTTTGTCTCATTATCTATTTGTTGTATCTTAAGTCTTCTGTTCATTATCTACTTGTTGTCTGTCTCTTGCTTCTTCAGTCTTATGTACTCTCAATTTCTGTTTGTTGTCTTCTTAATTTTCTTCAGTCTTCTGTCTCATTATCTGTTTGTTGTCTGTGTTTCTTTGTTTCTTCAGTCTTCTGTCTCATTATCTGTTTGTTGTCTGTCTTTGTTTCTTCAGTCTTGTGTCTCATTATCTGTTCGTTATCTGTCTTTGTTTCTCCAGTCTTCTGTCTCATTATCTGTTCGTTATCTGTCTTTGTTTCTCCAGTCTTCTGTCTCATTATATCTACTTTTTGTCTGTCTTTGTTTCTTCTGTCTCATTATCTAATTGTTGTCTGTCTTTGTTTCTTCAGTCTTCTGTCTCATTATCTGTTTGTTGTTTGTCTTTGTATCTTCAGTTTTCTGTCTCATTATCTGTTCGTTGTCTGTCTTTCTTTATTTCTTCAGTCTTCTGTCTCATTATCTGTTTGTTGTCTGTCTTTCTATCTTCAGTCTTCTGTCTCTTTATTTGTTTGTTGTCTGTCCTTGCATCTTCAGTCTTCTGTCTCATTATTTGTTTGTTGTCTGTATTTGCATCTTCAGTCTTCTGTCTGATTATCTGTTTGTTGTCTGTTTTGGCTTCTTTAGTCCTCTTTCTGATTATCTATTTGTTGTCGGTATTTGTTTCTTCAGTCTTCTTTCTGATTATCTTTTTGTTGTCTGTCTTTGTATCTTCAGTCTTCTGTCTCATTATCTATTTGGTGTCTGTCTTTGTATCTTCAGTCTTTTTTCTCATTATCTATTTGTTGTCTGTTTTTGTTTCTTCAGTCTTCTGTCTCATTATCTTTTTGTTGTCTGTCTTTGTATCTTCAGTCTTCTGTCTCATTATCTATTTGGTGTCTGTCTTTGTATCTTCAGTCTTTTTTCTCATTATCTATTTGTTGTCTGTCTTTGTTTCTTCAGTCTTCTGTCTCATTATCTACTTGTTGTCTGTCTTTGTATCTTCAGTCTTCTGTCTCATTATCTACTTGTTGTCTGTCTTTGTTTCTTTAGTCTTCTCTCATTATCTATTTGTTGTCTGTCTCTTTATCTATTTACTGTCTGTCTTTCTTTCTTCAGTCTTCTGTCTCGTTATCTATTTGTTGTCTGTCTTTGTTCCTTCAGTCTTTTGTCTCATTATCTATTTGTTGTCTGTCTTTGTTTCTTCAGTCTTCTGTCTCATTATCTATTTGTTGTCTATCTTTGTGTCTTCAGTCTTCTGTCTCATTATCTATTTGTTATCTGTCTTTGTGTCTTCAGTCTTCCGTCTCATTATCTATTTGTTGTCTATGTTTGTTTCTTCAGTCTTCTGTCTCATTATTTATTTGTTGTCTATCTTTGTGTCTTCAGTCTTCTGTCTCATTATCTATTTGTTATCTGTCTTTGTGTCTTCAGTCTTCCGTCTCATTATCTATTTGTTGTCTATGTTTGTTTCTTCAGTCTTCTGTCTCATTATTTATTTGTTGTCTGTCTTTGTGTCTTCAGTCTTCTGTTTCATTATCTATTTGGTGTCTGTCTTTGTATCTTCAGTCTTCTTTCTCATTATGTATTTGTTGTCTTTCTTTGTATCTTAAGTCTTCTGTCTCATTATCTACTTGTTGTCTGTCTTTGCTTCTTCAGTCTTCTGTCTCATTATCTGTTTGTTGTCTGTGTTTCTTTGTTTCTTCAGTCTTCTGTCTCATTATCTCTTTGTTGTCTGTCTTTGTTTCTTCAGTCTTGTGTCTCATTATCTGTTCGTTATCTGTCTTTGCTTCTCCAGTCTTCTGTCTCATTATATCTACTTTTTGTCTGTCTTTGTTTCTCCAGTATTCTGTCTCATTATATACTTTTTGTCTGTCTTTGTTTCTTCTGTCTCATTATCTACTTGTTGTCTGTCTTTGTTTCTTCAGTCTTCTGTCTCATTATCTGTTTGTTGTCTGTCTTTGTGTCTTCAGTTTTCTGTCTCATTATCTGTTTGTTGTCTGTCTTTGCTTCTTCAGTCTTCTATCTCATTATCCGTTGTCTGTCTTTCTTTGTTTCTTCAGTCTTCTGTCTCATTATCTGTTCGTTGTCTTTCTTTCTTATTTTCTTCAGTCTTCTGTCTCATTATCTGTTTGATGTCTGTCTTTATATCTTCAGTCTCATTATCTGTTTGTTGTCTGTCTTTGCATCTTCAGTCTTCTGTCTCATTATCTGTTTGTTGTCTGTCTTTGCATCTTCAGTCTTCTGTCTCATTAATTGTTTGTTGTCTGTATTTGCATCTTCAGTCCTCTTTCTGATTATCTATTTGTTGTCGGTATTTGTTTCTTCAGTCTTTTTTCTCATTATCTATTTGTTGTGTGTCTTAGTTTCTTCAGTCTTCTGTCTCAGTATCTGTTCGTTGTCTTTCTTTCTTATTTTCTTCAGTCTTCTGTCTTATTATCTGTTTGGTGTCTGTCTTTGTATCTTCAGTCTTTTTTCTCATTATCTATTTGTTGTCTGTCTTTGTTCCTTCAGTCTTCTGTCTCATAATCTACTTGTTGTCTGTCTTTGTTTCTTTAGTCTTCTGTCTCATTATCTATTTGGTGTCTGTCTTTGTATCTTCAGTCTTCTGTCTCATTATCTACTTGTTATCTGTCTTTGTTTCTTCAGTCTTCTTTCTCATTATCTACTTGTTGTCTGTCTTTGTATCTTCAGTCTTCTGTCTCATTATCTACTTGTTGTCTGTCTTTGTATCTTCAGTCTTCTGTCTCATTATCTACTTGTTGTCTGTCTTTGTATCTTCAGTCTTCTGTCTCATTATCTACTTGTTATCTGTCTTTGTTTCTTCAGTATTCTTTCTCATTATCTATTTGTTGTCGTTTCTTCAGTATTCTTTCTCATTATCTATTTGTTGTCTGTCTCATTATCTATTTACTGTCTGTCTTTCTTTCTTCAGTCTTCTGTCTTGTTATCTATTTGTTGTCTGTCTTTGTTCCTTCAGTCTTTTGTCTCATTATCTATTTGTTGTCAGCCTTTGTTTTTTTAGTCTTCTGTTTCATTATCTATTTGGTGTCTGTCTTTGTATCTTCAGTCTTCTTTCTCATTATCTATTTGTTGTCTGTCTTTGTTTCTTCAGTCTTCTGTCTCATTATCTATTTGTTGTCTGTCTTTGTTTCTTCAGTCTTCTGTCTCATTATCTATTTGGTGTCTGTCTTTGTTTCTTTAGTGTTTTGTCTCTCTATCTATTTGGTGTCTGTCTTTGTATCTTTAGTCTTCTGTCTCATTATCTATTTGTTATCTTTCTTTGTATCTTACGTCTTCTGTCTCATTATCTACTTGTTGTCTGGCTTTGTATCTTCAGTCTTCTGTCTCATTATCTACTTGTTGTCTGTCTTTGTATCTTCAGTCTTCTGTCTCATTATCTATTTACTGTCTGTCTTTCTTTCTTCAGTCTTCTGTCTCGTTATCTATTTGTTGTCTGTCTTTGTTCTTTCAGTCTTCTGTCTCATTATCTATTTGTTGTCTGTCTTTGTTCTTTCAGTCTTCCGTCTCATTATCTATTTGTTGTCTATGTTTGTTTCTTCAGTCTTCTGTCTCATTATTTATGTGTTGTCTGTCTTTGTTTCTTCAGTCTTTTTTCTCATTATCTATTTGGTGTCTTTGTATCTTAAGTCTTCTGTCTCATTATCTACTTGTTGTCTGTCTTTGCTTCTTCAGTCTTATGTCTCAATATCTGTTTGTTGTCTGTCTTTGCTTTTTCAGTCTTCTGTCTCATTATCTGTTTGTTGTCTGTGTTTCTTTGTTTCTTCAGTCTTCTGTCTCATTATCTGTTTGTTGTCTGTCTTTGTTTCTTCAGTCTTGTGTCTCATTATCTGTTCGTTATCTGTCTTTGTTTCTCCAGTCTTCTGTCTCATTATATCTACTTTTTGTCTGTCTTTGTTTCTCCAGTATTCTGTTTCATTATATACTTTTTGTGTGTCTTTGTTTCTTCTGTCTCATTATCTAATTGTTGTCTGTCTTTGTTTCTTCAGTCTTCTGTCTCATTATCTGTTTGTTGTTTGTCTTTGTATCTTCAGTTTTCTGTCTCATTATCTGTTCGTTGTCTGTCTTTCTTTATTTCTTCAGTCTTCTGTCTCATTATCTGTTTGTTGTCTGTCTTTCTATCTTCAGTCTTCTGTCTCTTTATTTGTTTGTTGTCTGTCCTTGCATCTTCAGTCTTCTGTCTCATTATTTGTTTGTTGTCTGTATTTGCATCTTCAGTCTTCTGTCTGATTATCTGTTTGTTGTCTGTTTTGGTTTCTTCAGTCCTCTTTCTGATTATCTATTTGTTGTCGGTATTTGTTTCTTCAGTCTTCTTTCTGATTATCTTTTTGTTGTCTGTCTTTGTATCTTCAGTCTTCTGTCTGATTATCTTTTTGTTGTCTGTCTTTGTATCTTCAGTCTTCTGTCTCATTAACTATTTAGTGTCTGTCTTTGTATCTTCAGTCTTTTTTCTCATTATCTATTTGTTGTCTGTCTTTGTTTCTTCAGTCTTCTGTCTCATTATCTACTTGTTGTCTGTCTTTGTATCTTTAGTCTTCTGTCTCATTATCTATTTGTTGTCTGTCTTTGTATCTTAAGTCTTCTGTGTCATTATCTACTTGTTGTCTGTCTTTGTATCTTCAGTCTTCTGTCTCATTATCTACTTGTTGTCTGTCTTTGTTTCTTTAGTCTTCTCTCATTATCTATTTGTTGTCTGTCTCTTTATCTATTTACTGTCCGTCTTTCTTTCTTCAGTCTTCTGTTTCGTTATCTATTTGTTGTCTGTCTTTGTTCCTTCAGTCTTTTGTCTCATTATCTATTTGTTGTCAGTCTTTGTTTTTTCAGTCTTCTGTCTCATTATCTATTTGTTGTCTGTCTTTTTTTCTTCAGTCTTCTGTCTCATTATCTATTTGTTGTCTGTCTTTGTTTCTTCAGTCTTCTGTATCATTATCTATTTGTTGTCTATCTTTGTTTCTTCAGTCTTCCGTCTCATTATCTATTTGTTGTCTGTCTTTGTGTCTTCAGTCTTCCGTCTCATTATCTATTTGTTGTCTATGTTTGTTTCTTCAGTCTTCTGTCTCATTATTTATTTGGTTGTCTGTCTTTGTTTCTTCAGTCTGTTTTCTCATTATCTATTTGGTGTCTGTCTTTGTATCTTCAGTCTTCCGTCTCATTATGTATTTGTTGTCTTTCTTTGTATCTTAAGTCTTCTGTCTCGTTATCTACTTGTTGTCTGTTTGTATCTTCCGTTTTATGTCTCATTATCTACTTGTTGTCTGTCTTTGTTTCTTCCGTCCTATGTCTCATTATCTATTTGTTGTCTGTCTTTGTTTCTTCCGTCTTCTGTCTCATTATCTACTTGTTGTCTGTCTTTGTTTCTTCCGTCTTATGTCTCATTATCTACTTGTTGTCTGCTATGTCTCATTATCTACTTGTTGTCTGTCTTTGTTTCTTCCGTCTTCTGTCTCATTATCTACTTGTTGTCTGTCTTTGTTTCTTCAGTCTTCTGTCTCGTTATCTATTTGTTGTCTGTCTTTGTATCTTCAGTCTTTTTTCTCATTATCTATTTGTTGTCTGTCTTTGTTTCTTCAGTCTTCTGTCTCATTATCTACTTGTTGTCTGTCTTTGTTTCTTTAGTCTTCTGTCTCATTATCTATTTGGTGTCTGTCTTTGTATCTTTAGTCTTCTGTCTCATTATCTATTTGTTGTCTTTCTTTGTATCTTAAGTCTTCTGTGTCATTATCTACTTGTTGTCTGTCTTTGTATCTTCAGTCTTCTGTCTCTTATCTACTTGTTGTCTGTCTTTGTTTCTTCAGTCTTCTGTCTCGTTATCTATTTGTTGTCTGTCTTTGTATCTTCAGTCTTTTTTCTCATTATCTATTTGTTGTCTGTCTTTGTTTCTTCAGTCTTCTGTCTCATTATCTACTTGTTGTCTGTCTTTGTTTCTTTAGTCTTCTGTCTCATTATCTATTTGGTGTCTGTCTTTGTATCTTTAGTCTTCTGTCTCATTATCTATTTGTTGTCTGTCTTTGTGTCTTCAGTCTTCCGTCTCATTATCTATTTGTTGTCTATGTTTGTTTCTTCAGTCTTCTGTCTCGTTATTTATTTGGTTGTCTGTCTTTGTTTCTTCAGTCTGTTTTCTCATTATCTATTTGGTGTCTGTCTTTGTATCTTCAGTCTTCTGTCTCATTATGTATTTGTTGTCTTTCTTTGTATCTTAAGTCTTCTGTCTCGTTATCTACTTGTTGTCTGTTTGTATCTTTAGTTTTATGTCTCATTATCTACTTGTTGTCTGTCTTTGTTTCTTCCGTCCTATGTCTCATTATCTATTTGTTGTCTGTCTTTGTTTCTTCCGTCTTCTGTCTCATTATCTACTTGTTGTCTGTCTTTGTTTCTTCCGTCTTATGTCTCATTATCTACTTGTTGTCTGTCTTTGTTTCTTCCGTCTTATGTCTCATTATCTACTTGTTGTCTGTCTTTGTTTCTTCCGTCTTCTGTCTCATTATCTACTTGTATTCTGTCTTTGTTTCTTCCGTCTTCTGTCTCATTATCTACTTGTATTCTGTCTTTGTTTCTTCAGTCTTCTGTCTCATTATCTATTTGTTGTCTATCTTTGTTTCTTCAGTCTTCTGTATCTTTATCTATTTTGTGTCTGTCTTTGTGTCTTCAGTCTTCTGTCTCATCATCTGTTTGTTGTCAATCTTTGTTTCTTCAGTCTTCTGTCTCATTATCTATTTGTTGTCTATCTTTGTTTCTTCAGTCTTCTGTCTCATTATCTATTTGTTGTCTTTTTTTGTTTCTTCAGTCTTCTATCTCATTATCTATTTGTTTTCTGTCTTTGTTTCTTCAGTCTTCTGTATCTTTATCTATTGTGTGTCTGTCTTTGTGTCTTCAGTCTTCTGTCTCATTATCTGTTTGTTGTCAATCTTTTTTCTTCAGTCTTCTGTCTCATTATCTATTTGTTGTCTGTCTTTGTTTCTTCATTCTTCTGTCTCATTATCTGTTGGTTGTCTATCTTTGTTTCTTCAGTCTTCTTTCTCATTATCTGTTGGTTGTCTATCTTTGTTTCTTCAGTCTTCTGTATCTTTATCTATTTGTTGTCTGTCTTTGTGTCTTCAGTCTTCTGTCTCATTATCTATTTTTTGTCTGTCTTTGTGTCTTAAGTCTTCTGTCTCATTATCTATTTGTTGTCTGTCTTTGTGTCTTCAGTCTTATGTCTTATTATCTATTTGTTGTCTGTCTTTGTTTCTTCAGTCTTCTGTCTCATTATCTATTTGTTGTCTTTTTTTGTTTCTTCAGTCTTCTGTCTCATTATCTATTTGTTTTCTGTCTTTGTTTCTTCAGTCTTCTGTATCTTTATCTATTGTGTGTCTGTCTTTGTGTCTTCAGTCTTCTGTCTCATTATCTGTTTGTTGTCAATCTTTTTTCTTCAGTCTTCTGTCTCATTATCTATTTGTTGTCTGTCTTTGTTTCTTCATTCTTCTGTCTCATTATCTATTTGTTGTCAATCTTTGTTTCTTCAGTCTTCTGTCTCATTATCTGTTTGTTGTCTATCTTTGTTTCTTCAGTCTTCTGTCTCATTATCTGTTGGTTGTCTATCTTTGTTTCTTCAGTCTTCTGTATCTTTATCTATTTGTTGTCTGTCTTTGTGTCTTCAGTCTTCTGTCTCATTATCTATTTTTTGTCTGTCTTTGTGTCTTAAGTCTTCTGTCTCATTATCTATTTGTTGTCTGTCTTTGTGTCTTCAGTCTTATGTCTTATTATCTATTTGTTGTCTGTCTTTGTTTCTTCAGTCTTCTGAGGTCCTTTAGAGTAAAAGTCACTTGTGAAATCTTCAGTTAATTAACAGTTTTTATTTAAGTTCGTTTAGAGTAAAAGTCACGTGTGAAATCTTCAGTTAATTAACAGTGGTTCTTTAAGGTTCGTTTAGAGTAAAAGTCACGTGTGAAATCTTCAGTTAATTAACAGTGGTTATTTAAGTTCGTTTAGAGTAAAAGTCACTTGTGAAATCTTCAGTTAATTAACAGTGGTTCTTTAAGGTCCTTTAGAGTAAAAGTCACTTGTGAAATCTTCAGTTAATTAACAGTGGTTATTTAAGTTCGTTTAGAGTAAAAGTCACTTGTGAAATCTTCAGTTAATTAACAGTGGTTCTATAAGGTCTGTTAGAGTAAAAGTCACTTGTGAAATCTTCAGTTAATTAATAGTGATTATTTAAGTTCGTTTAGAGTAAACGTCACTTCTGAAAACAAAAACCCTTTCTATTTATAAGTATAGCGCGGATGTTTGAGAGAGTACGGTATTAGCTATCGGCTGAAACTGTGCATTTCTCGCTGATATTGGGAATCTGTGCAAAGCCTGGCCCATAACCTGTGTTAGTTCTGTTCATCCAGATCATGGATTACTGTCAGCCACATCTCCTTTAATCTGTACGATCGTTAACTTTATATACATATCTGGTTTTGCATAATTGGCTTGGTCTTTGATTTAATTTCAATTTTTGAAGTCGATCTATACAGCAATTTTTATCATACTGGTACCTTTTCCTACCTTTTTTCCAAAACGAAATCAGGTAGCACGTTTTCCTTGGAGATGTATATGGTTGGTCTTCTCCAAAAAAAAAAAAAAAAAAAAAAAAATGAGACCAATATCATCTCTTTCCGTCCTTCCGCTCTCTTGTAATCCTTCTAAGTCTACGTTAATCGATGCACAAAAATCTCCATTTATTTATTCGCTGTTGTGAACCTGCTCGATACACGAGAGCGTTCGCGGTTTCTGATTGGTGAAGGCACTTCAGCTCGTTCATTAATAACAAGGTATGGTTTATCATGCTACGGCGGGATAGGACTTCTCCAATTTTGATCTGGTTGTTAAACATTATAAACACCCAACTAAAATAGATACAAGAGCAATGGTAAATTAGATCTCCTAAATCGTTCTTTCGATACTTCGATTCAGCAGATAAAATAAGGTATTAGGCAGAGATGCAGACTAACACGTCATCTGCTTTAATTTGTATTGTGACTATGTCTTATTCTTATGTGATCCCTAGAAGACATGCAAGGGATATAAGTTGGTGGACACAATATAAACAGCTTTACATCTGTTGATGATACAGTCTTAATAGCAAGAAGTGAAAAACAGTTACTTAAAATGATTATACAATACTGTATTGATAAAGTTAGTTGCTTATCCTTTACAGGACGTGGCAATCAACCCCAGCTTTTATTGGCTGTTTGTGATTTTTCTAGGCAATTTTTTTCATTCATTAGTTTGCCATTGCTTTCTGAACGGTACGGCGCTTATACCATTGTTAAAAATCCACACAAAGCGATCTGCTACCAAACCGCCTGGAGCAGGTTTCGAACCTGGTATATCTGGATTATGAAACTGCGTTCATATCCATTAGGCCACAGACGTCGACACAATATTGATAGAAACCGACACAATATTGATAGAAAGGGAAAATAATGGTTTTAGCACTTAATAGGACAAAGACAAAAGTGCTGGCCTTCTCGAAGATCAGGATTTCTCTGGAATTATCCATCAAAATTAATGGGACAGTTTTGAAACAAGTCCTTAGCTTCAAATACCTAGGCACGTTAATATCATCGGATGGAAGATGGCTCCGACATGAATGGAAAACCTTCATAGAAGCATCGAATCTTCAAGAACTGATATGGATCTACTGTCCTCGTCATGCATGGGTACGCAGCAGTGAAAGAGCTAACAGACTAGCTTCAAGAGCACGCATAGGAGGAGCATTGGACATGGATAAGAGAGACATACTGAAGGCAGTTCATGATCGTCTATTAGAGAATGATACTGCAATCGATGAATCATCAAAGATTGCAGGAATTTGGCAACAAACGTAAGACCAACAGGGATGGACGTATGAGAGGACGCATCCGGCGTGTACACAATCAGAGTGCAACAGGAACAATTAACATTCATACTCTTCGACATTTGCTGAGGGAGACTGAGCACCTATGGGTTTGCCCGGAGTGCAATGACGTCGATTCTGATTAACATTAACATGGAAGATGCATCTAAGAGGTAAACAACAGAAATATTCAGGCAAACGTAGCCTTCCATGAAATGACAAGTATTTTATGCAACAACTCTTTGTCAATGAAAGTAAGACAGATAGTTCTTCACTATTATATATATATATATAGTAAATCTTCAAATATGGAAGTGAATCATAGACAATTAGTAAACAAACAGGAAAGAAATCTTGAAGCCCACAGAGATTTGGTTCTACAGAAGAGTGTTAAGAATACAATGAACAAATAAAAACAGTAATGAGAAAAAAGTCAATAGCAAAAAAAAAGCTTTTTACACATTTTAGGAGGAATAAGTCTACTTTCGTTGGGCATTTCAAATCCGATTCTTAAAATTTCGGACTTTCTGCGTCTTTCTAAAACTTTAAAATGACGTTTTCAGTTATAATTTAGATAGACATTTGTTTCAACCCTGCTAAGTCATGTCTAAGAAATCGGAAACCTATATTTTTATTTTACTTTACACTTTCTGGAGACATCTTTAGTTACTAAATATTTTAGTCGTTGGTACTTGGAGTAATTCCCTGTGGTTTTTACAAAGAAACAACAGGACTCCTGCTCACTCAGGCATGTCGTAAAGTGTGACTTTTATTATGAGAATGTCCATTGGGTTGACAATCGTCACCGTGTAAAACAGATTGTTTCATAAACCACTGCTATATCAGCGCGTATATGGTTTAGTCCAGGCTTTCATCAGTGGCTTCCACCTTAGTGGTGCCTCCGACCTACATAAGGAACGAAACAGGGGAATGATGATGATGATTTTGTCTTGTCCCTTGCCAAGCAATCAATCAATCAATCAATACCCTTTAGCTCCCCAAAGAGCATAGGCCTTCAACAAACACATGCCAAGTCTTCCTGTCCTGTGCCATCCGCTCAAGTTTTTTCCATGTTTTCCTCATCATTTTCACCTCTGTATCCAGTTCTCTTCTCCGTGTGTTTTTTTTTTTTGGTCTACCTCTGCCTCTCTTTCTCTGTGGATTCCAGAACAAGGACTGCCTTGTAATGCTATCAACAGGTTTCCTCAATGTGTGTCCTATCCATCGCCAGCGTCTTCTTCTCAACTCTTGTTCCACTGGCACTTGTCTAGTTCTTGTCATCAATTCCACATTTGTGACTTTGTCATACCATTTCAGTCCTTCTATTCTACGCAAGCACCCGTTTATAAAAGTCTGTAGCTTTTTGGTTGTTGTTTTTGTTGTTCTCCATGTCTCAGAGCCATACAATAGGACTGACTTCACATTTGAGTTGAAGATTCTTATTTTCGTGTTGGACTTGATTTCTCTTGTTCTCCATATGTTTCCCAATGCAATGAAAGCTCCTCTTGCTTTTTGTATTCTTATTTTGATATCACTGTCTGTCCCTCCAACTTTGTCTATATTACTGCCAAGATATGTGTACGATTCTACATCTTTTAGTGGTGTTTCTTCAAGTTCAACCTTGTTATCATTTCTTGCATTTATTCTCATAATCTTTGTCTTTTCCCTGTGTATTTTCAGGCCCACTTGTTGCGACCTCTCATCAAGAATTTTCATTTTCTCTTGCGTCAGATTATGCAAAGCACTTTCTAAAAAATGTTAAGTTTTTTTCTGTGCTTTTATTTCTTTAAATATTTATTTAATTTTAGAAGACTTTAACTATTAACTCTTTTGTAAAAATATTTCACTTCAAGGCTTGCGAAAATGCTTCTAAAGAAAAAAAAATAGAATAAAACCATCATAATTGGTCAGCCAAAATCAGACATCAATATCTGAAATGTCTTCCTCGCACGTGATAGTTTTGGATTTGTAGCCGCAGACACATCAGATGCTCTGCTGACCTTGTGTAAGCTGATCAATTTTCCATCATGAAAGCCAGCATGCAATGAGATAGAAAAATCTATTTGCAGTTTTAGACATGTATTTGGTGGTAATCTATATATACTGCTGGAGTAGGCGATAGTTTGTCTTGAAAGACGTAATGGTTCGTCGGAGGTGGTTTTGAAGAACTCAGACTGCGCTGATTGAAACTCTGCAGCAATATTTTGAAATACATTTCAGGCCAGACCAAGTGCCGTCTTCATATCAAAGTTTAAGTTGTAATGGATGTTATTTCTTTGTTATTCCTCTTGCTTTGTTGCTACATTCTGACTGGTTATTGTCTGTCACAGTTCACATGTTATCATTCCACTTGTAGCGTTGCCGCCGACTTGCCTGTTTGTCCTCAAAGTTTCCTCATTTTTAAGAACATTTTATGGCTCTTCATATTCCACAATGTTTTTATTGTAACGTAATTAATTATACTCTGAATAAACATCTTAATGATCTACATTTTAGTGACCACTTGACTATTCTGCCAAATAACCGTAACGAGATGCAAGACATAATGAAAGTACTTGATGAGAGGTCAGAGCAGCTGGGTTCTGAAAATAAACAGGGAACAGAGACTATAACAATAAAAGCAGTACATAACAACAAGATTGCACTTAAAGAAACACAACAATTAATATGTAGAATCATAAAAATATCTTGGCAGAAAAAAACAAAAAGTTGGAGGAACAGACAGTGACATCATAAGAATGCAAAAGGCAAGAGATCTTTCTGCATTGGGTAATATCTGGAAATCAAATAAAATCAAGCCTAAAACAGAAAACAGAACCTTCAACAAATATGTCAAGTCAGTCCTATAGTATGGCAACAAATATGTCAAGTCAGTCCTATAGTATGGCAACAAATATGTCAAGTCAGTCCTATAGTATGGCAACAAATATGTCAAGTCAGTCCTATAGTATGGCAACAAATATGTCAAGTCAGTCCTATAGTATGGCAACAAATATGTCAAGTCAGTCCTATAGTATGGCAACAAATATGTCAAGTCAGTCCTATAGTATGGCAACAAATATGTCAAGTCACTCCTATAGTCATCATCATCTCAGCCCGTAACCCGTCATGGGTCGTAGGGGTGCCATGGTGGAAGCATCAGCAGACAGGGTCCTCCACTGCTCTCTATCCTCAGCAATGCGTACAAGTGTGGAAAAACCGTGTCCTGCCCATTCTTTGATGTTATCAGCCCAGGATTTTCTCTGCCTTCCTCTTCTCCGTTTACCTTCGACTGTTCCCTGAAGGATCGTTTTCGAAAGGGAGTCATGACGAGTTACATGCCCAAACCAGGCAAGCTTTCGACGTTTCACTATTGACAAAAGTGGTTCTTGGTGGCCTGCATAGGTGTTTATCTTCTCTCTAACATAGACATTTGTTTTGTGCTCTTTATAGCAAATGCGCAGAATTCTTCTATAACATTTATGCTCGAAAGCCTGAATCCTTCGCTCTGTATCTGCAGTGAGTGTCCAGCCCTCACACCCATACAAGAGAATAGATAATACAAGTGATTTGTATAATTTGATCTTCACAGGAAAACTGATGTTACTTTTCCAGATCACATTCAACCTTGTCATGGCAGCTGAGGCCATCTCAAGTCTTGTCTTGATTTCTTTATATATCCTATAGTATGGCAACAAATATGTCAAGTCAGTCCTATAGTATGGCAACAAATATGTCAAGTCAGTCCTATAGTATGGCAACAAATATGTCAAGTCAGTCCTATAGTATGGCAACAAATATGTCAAGTCAGTCCTATAGTATGGCAACAAATATGTCAAGTCAGTCCTATAGTATGGCAACAAATATGTCAAGTCAGTCCTGTAGTATGGCAACAAATATGTCAAGTCAGTCCTATAGTATGGCAACAAATATGTCAAGTCAGTCCTATAGTATGGCAACAAATATGTCAAGTCAGTCCTATAGTATGGCAACAAATATGTCAAGTCAGTCCTATAGTATGGCAACAAATATGTCAAGTCAGTCCTATAGTATGGCTGTGAAACATGTGGAAAAACAAAAACAACAACTTAAGGTGGGTAAGGGGGTGTCATAATGGATAGCCGAATTCTGTTTTTATAGTATTGTTTTCTCCTCCTGATAGTTAGTCTCATTATAATCGCCGTTTTTCTTATCTGCCTTTTGTGCTCAGTAGGCCATCAATTGAATTCTCGCCCTCGCATTTGTCCTTCCTATTTTTTATGTATTTATATATATATATATATATATATATTTTTTTTTGCATCATCTATCTCATCGGATGCCTTGCGCCTGATGGTGTTAACACTCAACAGTCCTTTCTCTGAGGCGACCTTCTATATCTATGTATTTTGAATTCTCGATTACTATTACTATTTTGTTTCATCGCATTCGCCTGTTTGTCCCCACTAGCCGCTTATTTTCCCCTACCAATATAGAAAGTGTATTCACGCGCGCCACTCCATATCCGAATCTATTCAAGTGACCATTTTCTTCATCCGGATTTCCAAGGGAGTGTCGTATAATAATAGGTCTATCTCTAACACTCTCCTATCTTTTCTAACATCTTTCACATCTTTCTTATTTCATTTTCACCCACATTTTCTTATTTCATTGTTGTTGAAGTAATCTTTTAATCACTTTATCTTTCGGAAATGTTACCAAAAAGGTCTCCAGAAATTGGCTCGTTAATAAAAAAAGAAGACCTTTTCGAGATAAGGACAAGAAGAAGAGAATGTGAACGCTTTCTACTAGATAGTGTTTTCTAGTAAATTATGGAGAGTGTTCTATTTCCCCACGACCTTGGCTTCTGTCCTCAGATCCAGTAAAGAAATAAAGAGCCTCCAATCTCATCTAATTGTAGAATTTCACCTATATGTAAACATTTAACACCGACAGCACGAGTGATACATTAACGAACTAGATAATGATCAAACGATTATTAGGTTTATTAATTAAATATTTACACATATAGGTTAGTAGAGAAAATAAAAAGTGATGATGATGAAAGACATTTCACACACACACACACACACACACACACACACACACACACAGATGAGATATCAATAATGAAGTTAATTAACTATGATAACGAAACGAAGTGAAGTAATGATGTGATATATTGAGTGTCACCACACTAAAGTCAAATCTACACTGTCTATGCGTCTCTTAATGCTCCTCCATGTATGACACATTTCAAAATGTTGAACGGGTGACTAGAGCCGTGGTTTCCAAACCGTGGTCAGCGGACTACTTATGGTCCGCGGAAAATTTTCAGGTGGTTCGCAGCTGCGTTATCGATTTGGTATTAAGTGCTTTGATTTTGCTCTGATCCTCCCTACGTTATAAGTGCTATAAAAACAAAAGACAGAAACCGTTTGCACAAGTTCTTCACAAAGACTTTCTTCTAGATCTTCCGGATATGATTTAATAAGATTCGATGATCTCGTTACCACCTCTTCAGGTGTAAACGACTGCAACTGACGAAGGAATCCAAATACATCATTCAACTTTTGATAAGCTTTCTGAAGTTTTGACAATGCAGAGAGCAAGCTATCAATAAGGACAAGAAATGTTCGGCTTTTAAAGTGCTGAGAAGGCGTCTGAGATTCAACGAGTGGATCAAGTGTGCTGGAACCACTGAAATCATCATACTCTCGATTTCGTTTGTGTTCTCTTCGAGTTTGTTCTTGAAAATGTTCACACTCAGTCAGATCCTTGGCCTTTTGCTCTATGTCTGCAAAAGTAGACCGCATAGCTTGAATATACCCAAGCATGGATTCATAGAGTGCACAAGCTGTATTCAAATCTTTGTCAGAAGATTGCAAAGAAGCACTGGTCATTTGAAAATGCTGTAATACTTGATCCCACAGCATGATCATTATTACTGTTTCTAACTTCATCATGGTTGAAAGTAGACCACGAGCCTGTTGACGACACTCTGCCTTCTGATCATTGTTATCTGAAATATCATCCAAGACTTGTTTTATTGCAGAAAAGCTGTGTAAAAGTGCTTTTGTTGCATCTGCCCGAGCGGACCACTTGGTATCTGACAGTCTTTTCACAAAGGGCAAATGGGACTTATTATGAGTACCATCAGCACATAATGCAGTAGAAAGGAGACCCCACCGGTAGGTAGAAGCAGAAAAGAAGGTGTACAGGCTTTCAACAAATCCAAAGAAAATGACTGCTTCCGTCCGCAAACAGTTAAGATAAAAATAATAAAGAGTCACACAAAGTCACCCTCTTATGCTCTTTCTCTCACAATTTCGTGACACCAAATGAAAAGGCGCTAACGATGGCATAAATCACTAGATCATTGGTTTAACGCTCGTATTAGAAGATGGCCAAAAAATTATGTACATATTTAATGGCGCGGGGCCCCAAAAAGGCGCGGGGCTCGTAGCATATGCTACTTTTGCTACTACGTTAATCCGGCTCTGATTGTATGTGACCGTATAGATTACTACGTCGGATTAGCACTAGGGTGCTGCCACTTATTGTAGTTAGTGTAAGAATACTTTAGCAAGATTTAAACACTAAGTATTTGAACGTGACTAGTTAGTTAATAAACACTAGTCCCAAACCTATGACCGTCATTCAATCATGGTGTACATGAAATGACGACATCAAACCTGGGGTAGAAATCATACAAGTAAAGATACGGACGTTATTTTTTTAAGGGGAGATGAGTGAGTTGTTTTTAGCACGAGAGGAGCGGCGGCTGTTTTTCCATCTAGCAGGTCCCATTTACTGTTTGATTCTTTGGATTGCTAGTTTGTACACTTTATTTGTTGAATGTAACTATGAACCAGCATGGAATGATTAAAGAATGCAACCACTGAATAAAGCTATTTTCTTATGAAGACGAAATTAGACTTACTACTTGAATTCCAGTCGGAAGTTACATTGTTGACATTTTGTTATCGGAAATAGTACTTCATTCTTTACGATCATACAGCCAAACACCAACACAGACGAGTCTATAAAAACTACCTGGGTTAATAAAGTCCCTTCAGTAAACACCATCTCTGGCGATAGCCAGTAAACAATGAAGAACATTTACAAAGTATTATCCCGCTTATCTTCATCCTGTCACAGAAGGTTTTATCTTCACCCTGTCACAGAAGGGTTAATCTTCACCCTGTCACATGTGTCAATATTTCACAAGGGATTTCTTGCCAGGGTGCAGTTTCGTGTGTTTTGTGGGCCCTAAACAGGACCGTGGTGGGTGCAGTTTTGTGGGTTTTGTGGGCCCTAAAAAGGACCGTGGTGGGTGCAGTTTTGTGGGTTTTGTGGGCCCTAAAAAGGACCGTGGTGGGTGCAGTTTCGTGAGTTTTCTGGGCCCTAAAAAGGACCGTGAGGGGAACAGATCACCAAGGATCGCTGAAGCTATGCACATATCAGGACATACACATGTTCGTTCGTAGCAGCACAATTTACAGAGGATGCCAAAATTCTGCAATGTCATGCAGGATATTGTCGAACGGGCCTGACTGACGAACTTTATTCCGATGTCACCACAAAAATTCACACATGTAGGAATCTAACATGTGTCTGTGTGTTCCGTTCTGACGTGAGTTGCGTTCTTTCGCAGCTTTCCACAACCTCTCTATTCGTTGTGTGTTTGCTCCTGTATTTGGGTCGACAAAGTTTGCAGAATGATTCACCGTTTCGTGAGTTAAACCTGGCACATTCTGAATGGTACTATATGCGCGCCATTGATCAGACACAACTGTCGTACCAGGACGATTGTTGGCTATGATAAGGGGCATTAGTGTAGTCGCTGAGCGGTCCGGCACTGGAACCATGAAACACTCACTTGTTTCACGACAAATGCCACCGAATACCCACTGCTGTTGAAATACACGACCGACGTTATTTTTTCTGCGTGTGAACACACTTTCATCAATCTCTACCGTCGTATTCGGACCGCCAATTACAGCGGGATTAGCAATTAGTACATTTGCACAAACCTCACGGAGCTTGCTGTTCCATTTAATGACAGCTTTATTGGCAATTCCTAGCTCTGATTTACAGAAATCAATGCTAGTCATCTCTTTACTCCAACAATAAATGAACAGAATAATCTGCCTGAAAGACAGACGTGTGCCTTGTAACCAAGTGCTAGAACGAACAGTAATGTCCTGCTGACATGTGCGACATCTCTAACGATCTTGGCGAACTGTGAGGGACAAACTCATGACATGATTGTTAGCACACAGTCGGACGTTGTGTAGAATTCCTTGGTCCTGCACACAATTCTCTTTGTTACGTGTAAAATCTGACAACTCAAATAAATTCATCTTCCACGGTCTTGACACAGCGATTGAATGGCACGATTAGATTTGCCGTGCGAAGATTTGCCGCGCGAAGACACATTGATAAAAGTTTTTTCGCGCGAATTTAAGAAAAAAAAATTAAGAAAAAGAACGGTGCTCCGTTTGGCTTCAACATTTCAACAATTTTATTCTGTGGGTGAATAAAGACACAAGTCTTTAAATCCACCTTCGTGGCGCGGTCACGTGATAATAAGACGAGCACCAGAAAACCGTGCTATAACGTGAAAACAATGGTGATTGTCAGAATAGGTTATATGTATCTAATGGTACACAGCACACACACAGAGCACACCGGGCTACTTCTGCGGTGTGAACAAACCCCTCTACTGGTACTATGGATTTAAGGCACACTCCCACTATACACTTCGCTCGATGTCTCAAAGGTATGACCACAGTACACAGTAGCTGACATGAATAATCCAATAACACCTAAATCAGGTAATAACCCTTTAATAAGAACGGTGCACACATATGAGCCACACACGGCTATCAATACACATGAAATGCAATACACAATGTAATGAAAATGCCAAACTACTTGCCAAAATCACCAGCTCAAGATAATAGCAAAACAGTCACCGACATAATCTAACCAGCGACTACAGAATGACTATCGCTCACAGGCGACGTCCCATACTGAAACAAGGCAATACATAATTGCAAGATTCTACCGTAAATAATATCCAGGAAAGAACCACCAGAAATCACATCACCCTTCTAGTAATCTAACAATAATCCTGAACACCTGAAACAATCGGCAAGCAATGAACAAGAATGGCATTCATGTAATCCCAGCAAAATCTCTGACAAAGGGAACAAGCGTCCGTACAGGACCGCTGACATCTCCTCGACTGAATCGCGCCAAAAAATCTACATCCTCTTCCGTTCTGGCCCGACTCGCCAAACGGGTTTTCTATTCTTCACTGTTGCCACTCTACAGCGTAACCAACTAAATATATTTCGGCGGATAAAAAGACTTTTAGGCAGACGACATGTACAACCGAGAAAACGGTGGGACACTAGTTTGGATTTAATGCCGAAGCTCATGGGGCAGCGGAAATGTAATCCATGTATATAATTCTAGGACCGCAGGTCTTTTTTGTGGAGCGAGACATCTTCACCTGCAACACCTCGAGCCGTAGTATTTTAAAGCTTAATAATGTATAACAATAAAGTTCATAAATCTTAACGCTTGAAAATAAACAGTAGAAGGAATGAGGAAACAATGTTTTTTTTTTTAATATCCCTGTGGCCAGTCTTTAGTTTTCTCAAAAACCTTTACCACCAAAAAAATAATAAAAAACAACCGATTTGGGAAATTGAGTGAAACAAAAACATTAATTGTGCAGGACAATAAGCGTAGTTTCTTTAAAACAACTAGAAGACAACATTTCAATAGCCTTGAACTGATCGATGAAGCACTAGCAAGGTTTCAAGGAAAGGGAAAAAAAATAAACTTCTTGAAACCAGTCATGGAATGAACCATTTTATCTACACGTAGCATCAATTTTCATGAATTTTTAGGAAAGGTACTTTAGTGGATCCTGTTCTGTTTTGTGTTTTTTTGTCAGTGAAATTTTGGAAAAAAATAAAATTAGTTACCAAACTGAGAAGTGAATTCAGAGAGTCAGGTTTTCACGTAGCCAAGTTAGAAGAATATAACCCTAAACTGTGTCAACGAATCCTCCAAGTCTTCTCTTTGCTGAAAAAACAACTTTGGGCTGTCCTGGGGATTTTTTAAATAAAGGGTTGTATGGATTTGGTGACAACTCGTGTCTAAAGCGGATGTTACTGGAGCAAACAAAACCCAGTAAGAGAGGTTTGTGGACCAACAACAATTAAAAACTGTGGTAACCCACATATTTAGGACCTGCTAACTGAGTAATACCTTCTTGCGAAAGAGACTATGTTCAGTGTTTACGGAAAGATAACTAACGTTGATATAAAATACTGTCTTTAACTTTCTTCTGGGAAAAGTTTACTTGGTATATAGTGCAGTGAAAAAACACTAGAATGTCTTGTCCGGATGTATGTGAAATATAGTCGCAAAGATTTAATTAATACATTTGTGCTGGTACAGATGGTACCAAATACTGGACTATGTGAGTTATTTTATACAGAAATCGCGAGCTGAGTGCATAGATTATTGATTCTTGAGATTCAATGTGTGACAGGATTTTGGCTCAACAGCAAAAAAAGGGAAGAAAATGTACTCTGACAGGATGCGAGTTTAAAACAAATAAATTTTCTTCTAATAGGTTGTCTGGTTGCCTGTTTCAGGACACAACTCAAGGTTTTCGTTGTTAATTTTTTTTTAAGATTATGATGTGGAGTCTTATAGCAATCCTGTACTTACCATGTTCATCTGTTGGGGAAGGGAAATTAGTTGAAACGAGTTCCTGTCTAATTAAAAAGTATATCATAATAACCATAATATCCCGCTTCGTAAAGATACTTCGGTCGGGTCTGTCCGTCTGTCATACATTGCACACCCGTCGTTTAGCACACTTTTTCTATTTTCGAGAGATTGTGCAATTAACATTCGACCACAGCTTAGGGGGTTCCAACATGTGTTTTGAAAAATTAGAAGACAAATAATGTGTCATTGTTTTTCTCCTTAAATGGTACTCTTCGTCCAATTAAAAATTTTTAGCAAAGTGGTGACGTGTGTGCCTATTACATCAACAGACCATCAAGATACTTCTTATGTCACAGTTTCATTCGGAGGACAAACGGAAGGAAGGAAGGAAACGGATTAACAAGCATTTATCTCTTTAAATTATAACCTTAAAAATGTAAGTTTATTTTATTGTTTACTTCCAAAGACAACACCAAAATTATAATTTTTAAAGTATTGCAGACTTATTATTATGGATCAAAATGAATAAAAGATGGCTAAAATGAAGAATGATATCGCGTCCATTTTTCAGCAGCGAGCCAAGCGGAGAACTATAGAAGAATGTCAGCAATGGTAATACGTGTAATAACATAAACAACACACTATAATTAAAACCTGCCAATTTTGGCGGAGTATTGTTGCTTGTCCTATATAAATAATCCGCAGCTTTTTTTCTGTCAGTACGTAACGCTATGGGATCAACTTTCTGGTTTGAAAGTTAGACATTTAATTGTATTGTTTCCCGAATGTGTAACTCTCCCCCGAAAATATTAACACTTACCATCACATCCTTACCAAAGAAGAATCGCGCAAATGAACGGTGTGCACAAAAAATATATTTTATAGAATGTGTGATTTCCTATACACACAATTTGGGGATCTTCGCTGCTGCTGCATATTTCGTGTATTGTGGGTGATGCACATGGGTTTTTTTAATACTTTTTGTAAATAAGTAAACATTGCCGTTAGGTATTGTGCTTTGAATTATAATTCCAAATCTTATTGACTGAGTTATTTATTACACTAGAAAAGTACATAATATACAATATCGTATATTTACAATGGCTATGATTGAAAGATTATCCTTCCACTTGGGGTCCGAGGGCCCCTAATAACCAGGGGTCCGTAAATTCAACTGGAAGTGCAATATTACACACAAAAAAAATCATATAAAATCGACTTGAACAGCAACACCAAACGCAAGTTGCCTATCTTGACAAGCCTTCATAACGTGGAAGTTAGTATCGGTGTGGTGATTGTAGATTTCTGTTTTGGTTTTCACCATCATCATTCTAGTTACCATTTTGACAGCCTTCATAACGGTGTAAGTTAGTATCCGGTTTGTGAGTGATTGTAGATTCTGTTTTGTTCATCATCATCATTCATCATCATCATCCTCATTCCTTTTCTGTTGTCCACTAGAACATAGGCTTAAAACCAGTTTGCTTCCTCATTGATTTCTAATTCTGGGCTGTCTGTTACAGCTAGCCAAAGTCAATCCAGTTTTCCTTTGCGTCCTCTTCCAAAGTTCGCTCCAGTTTTCTCCTTGGCCACACTCCCTCTTTCTTTTTCCCCTGTATGGTTCCATCAATGGCACCTTTGGCTATCCTATGATTTTTCCTCCTTCTGAGGTGTATGCCCTATCCATCCCCACATTCTTACCTTAATTTCCATTTGTAATTGCTGTTGCCCGCAATCTGTTATCCTTAGCTCTATATTTGTTTATTACATCTAGCCAATCTTATACGGAGGAACCGATGGATATATCCATTACAAATATCTGTAGTTTGGAGGTTTTAATACTCTTTGAGACATGCCATGTCTTGCATAAGCCTAGGCGGGGTTTCGCACTAGAAATGTCCAGTGTTGAAATCCTGTGGTAAGCCACTCACGTCTGTTTGTTTTCTGTTGTCTAGTGTGTTTCTACTTCTTTATTGACTTAACGAGTAGGGGCCTGCAAACAATACCTTATGTTTTGTTCATATTAATTTACCATGACCTCTCAGCCATACAGCAAGACTGACTTTACATTTTGATTAAAGATTCTGATTTGTTCTCTCTGGATATAGCTTAGGATTCCATATTGGGTCGAAGGGCATTATTTATCTTAGAAAGAACGACGTCACCATCGGTTAGCACCCCCTCTTGTCAGTGTTACTACTCCCCATAGTAAGTAAAGCTTTCTACTGTCAATAACTTTAACCATTGAGATCATTGATCCATCTGCCTATTATTTATCCTCATTTACTTTGTTTATTTACATTTACGTGTAGTCCCATCTTAGCTTCTTCTTTTACTATAGTGCGTTTCACAAAGGTCGGTGGAACTGAATTTGACTTCAAAATATCCAATTGTTACCAATGTGTGCAACTTGAATGAACAAGCAACTGGACAAGTGCCATGGAACAAGAGATGGAGAAGAAGACGATGCGATGGATAGGGACACAACACTGAGAAAGCCTGTTTGATAGCATTACAATGCAATCCTTTGTTCTCTGAAACCCCCGAAGATAAGAGATGGCGCAGAGGCGAGGATCAAAGAAAGTACGTGAGTAAGAAGTTGGAAACTAGAGGTAAAATGAAATGAAAAGGAAGAACATGTAAAGATCTTGTAGCTGATGGCACGTGGACAGGAGGAACTTGGCATTGTGTTTGTTGAAGGCCTATGCTCCTTTGTGGGAGTGAGGAGGGTTATAATGAAGGTAGTGTTCTTTTCTTTACAACGGCTAATTCCTTTGATCTTTTTTACTGAAGTAATTATTTGTGCCCTGGAAGAAATAATTTACCGTAAATGAAAGGGAAGTTGCATTGTTTTCCGGCATAGGCGACTATACATTTCGAATGTTAGAGGGGCTTGTTACCAGATACAATGTGAGGACCTTTTTTTATTTCTTCTTCCAAATAATTGATAGAAATAGATAACGCCTATTCGTTTGTAAAGTGGTACTTTTTATAACTAAAACTGAGAATGGAGTGCAATGAAGAGGTTGAAAGTTACTGGTGTATGAGTGAAAAATATTGATCTGAAACCGCGGAGATAAACAAGGAAATGAATTGTGGTTTAACATATACAACATAGATGGAGGTGAAAAACATATAAAACATATAGAGGTATTTACACACTGTATGCTGAGTCAGACGATTCCATAACATATGAGGATGACTATTCTCCGGGCTGATAACTAAACGACAGTTCCATCTTTTATTACCAATAGTGCATTTTCCTCTTTTTAAGACATGGTCCTTCACATATTAACACAAATAAATCTATTGTCCTGTCGGCGCGGAGGGCGGGGCATATGTTAGTTTTCTTTCATATAGCCAGTAGTTTGTGTAAAGTGTGTTATTATTCAGCTGCGGGCACTGTCCTTTAACTAGTTTGCCCAAACGAAATTGTACCATAGGTGGTTTAAATGGGAATGATAAGTGTTGGCAGTACCCTCAAAACACATGTGGATCCAATTCTGTTGATATTTCAACATGTCTATATATGGTAATATTCTTGGTCGTTTGTGATTTCTTAACAGGGGACAGTGAGAATCAGGTTTCAGAAACCCCTCGATTAAATGGAATGACCCTTCTTTTCTAAAGCCAAATCTTTTTAAGCATCTTTTGGTACCAGCGAATAGATGGTTCGGGAGTCGGATGTTTGTCTTCATTCTGTCCACAGCGTTTTGCGGGTAGGAATGCGTTGTCCATTAATCAAAACAGGATGGTCTGTCAAGGGACGGACAAGAAGATGTATCTTTCGAATCCACTGCTCATATAAATATGTTTAGCCGTTCCATCGACGGTATGATAGCTCCCCGGTTGTCCGTATGAAATGTGGAAAGTCTGAATAATAAGTTTCCAGCGATTTTTATCATCACTAGCCCATTATGTCGCCGAGAGTAGCCTGCATGTGCCATTATCGAGTACGTTGTGTCCTGTTAAACCACTGGGTACCAACATTCTTTTAATAGTCCCCATCAAGATAAACTGCCATTCCTTTTCACTTTATTGGTGAAGCATTGATCCAAGTTTCATCCACATACACCAATATCATAATCTTGATTACGCGATTTCCCGTACTTCACGTGGTAAATATTTTTTTACTTCTCATAAGATACTAAGTGCGGCTTGTCTCAGCAGATGACGTTTTCTTCCACTAGCGTAGCCTTCCTAAACGTAAAGCCAATGTGCGTTCTAACAGTTCTCCATAATGTTGATTTCGACACATCCTCAATGTCATTGTGTGTTCTCAGCCTAATTTTCAGTTTTCCTTAGTGTCACATTTTCTTTATGAATTGAACATTCTACAAATCTCTCTTACTATCCTAATCACATCCATGTCCTCAGTCAAAGCTAATCTACGTACGTCCTTTTCTTCCTTTGCAGTCCTCCGGGGGGAGGTGGGGGGTATTGTTGAACAGAAAATTCCATTAGCTTTTGAGTAATTGATGGAAAAGAGCTGATGGTTACAACGTTAGAACACCACAAGCGAGTTAATAGTTTTTTCTCCTTTTCTGCGGATTCTCTGAAGAGACTCCGTATCAGTTTTACCGACTGCAGTTAGCAGTCGTCTGGGCATGAAATCATTTTATAAGCATCTTCACTTGCGCCATATTGTATGACAGATGTAAGGGAACACATTCTACCCTTTACATACCCATTGATATTACAGTTCCTGAGGAATACAGCCGGCAAGAAATGTAACTGATCTATTGGCAACTGAGAATACACCCAATCCAGGTACGTTAAATCACCACTGTAACGTGGAAGCACCAAACCGTGACATGGATCACTATAAAACAACGCTATGTAATAGTTACAAAACAGCGTGCTACAGATATGTGCAGCTTGAAGGAACACGGCAAATCACGTCCCCTAACAATAACTCCCGAAGTTATTCCCCAACCGATATGGTAAAATCGTAGCAAGTATGCGCCCAAATGAGTGAAGGGTTAGAGGCCCGCTCCAATTCAATACAAGCGATCTTTTAGGTTAACTAGGACGGCGTGTGGATCCCCGTAATTAGTGTTTTCAAACTGGTTAAGATATACACCGAGAAATTATCTATACAAACCATTGAGTAAACAAGATTTAGGTCTAACGAAGAGAAAAAAAAAATCGTCTCCGCCCTGGGGAAACATCAGGCGACTTTACTTATTAGTTCACAGCTAATGAACAAAGTTGGCAAACACAATTACGAATACAAGTGGTTGCAGACAGATATTGGAATAATTAAACAGCTGTCAAAACATATGTGAGGTAAACGTCACTATAGTAACGATATACCCCCTTTGCTCCATTTCCAAATAGATAAATCAAGAGCACAAATTTGTATGTATGAAAATGAATTGACCTAACGCATGTGGAAGATTTTTATCCTAGACATATCAAAAGCATCCTTGATAGTCTATCTGCGTAAGCAGTAGGCTACAAAACATGGATACAATGTCTTATCGATCCCCCGAGCTATTTTTGGTAAGCACGATGTCCCAGTTGTCAAGATACCCATGTTTATCTCTGGGGCGGGTACTGTTGTATGGACTGACTAACCCAGTCTATGACCATGAGTTCAATAAAGTGGGTTTTGGTGATAGCAGACCTACGACGTGTTAGATTATTAAATGCTGTCATGTACGTATTCCGATGTAGTTGAGTTAGACATACATAACCATCTAAACAATGACTGGCCCCTAACTCCATAGTACCGAAATCGTAGAAGCGAACTCATGATCACAATGAATTCACACCAAGGCCCATTCGCAGCACGCGAATCTACCCTCTCATGATTGGTGCTCGTGTCACTGTTCTTGGTGTGCTCCGAGGTTACACAAACTTCATTGGTTTGGCGAGATAGCTGGTGGTGCGGTGTCAAAAAATACATTACAATTGTAATATCCATCAGATAAGTGCTTTCTGCCCATTAACTCTTTTGAGCGTAACTATGATCTTCACATTTGTATACGATTGCGATTGGTGTTCGCTTTTTAGTAAGTCGTTCCACATAATCTATCCCACCTGTACTGGCCCGAAAATTTCTACAATTGCGCATGGAATATACTCTGATATGGGAGCACTTTATCACAGCATCCAAGTAGGTTCCACTGTAAGAGTTCTTAGACGAATACTTTCAAATCAATCTATCAAACAGGAAGGCTCTGAAGTTCAAACATGAAGCATTGTTGAACAACAAGGTGCGTAGGCGGCAGAGTATGTCAAATCATAAGACAGGGACAAACCAAACACCCGCACACAACCCACTCACAGTGTCACATCTACAAACATAGATCAAAATACTTGACTTATCACAAGATCTATGCTTTTTTTATCACTGGCATCCTCTGTATGACAATGGTATAGCCACGCATGTATAACAACCGTGACGTTACGCCTCTGGAAAAAAAACGCTTTCTATTAAACAGCAATATTCCTTAATGCTGTCGCACAGAGCCTGAGTGAATTTAAAAAACGCGTCATAAAAACTAAATTACGGCGGAGGTTTACACCATTAAAATGCGAAAGTATGACCTCTCGCTGGGCTCTCTCCAAAGATACTAAGACGTGAAATGCACGCCAATAGGCGCATTAAATTGTAAAACGCGCGCGAAAAAACAAG
Source organism: Oreohelix idahoensis (assembly GCA_024509875.1). Taxonomy (NCBI): domain Eukaryota; kingdom Metazoa; phylum Mollusca; class Gastropoda; order Stylommatophora; family Oreohelicidae; genus Oreohelix; species Oreohelix idahoensis. The sequence continues at coordinate 36,243 of JAMPIV010013076.1, forward strand.
TAGTGTGAATGTTATAACCCGATTGAACACTATGTATCTATTAGCTGGCAAATCTAAACCCGTAAACATCCCATACAGCTAAGTCATACCCCTAGAATTAAAGCCTTCCCCAGCTATTTGCCCAAAAGCATCACTCTGAATCACAGACAGAGTGAGGAGTTCCATATAAACTGCGATCCGAAAGACCAGAAAAATTGGTGGATGCATCTGACGCTGTGCTAGCAACGAATTGATCTTACAAACTAGGAAGTTTTAGCCTGATTACCTAAAGTCGAATCGAAAACTGGATATTGATCGTGCAAAAAAACAATCGCTATCAAAATGTGACATATCACCCCTAGAGTGCGGTGGCTTCACATTCGGAGGGATGAAAAAAAAAAGTGTGTGGGGTCATGAGTGAGTGGGGGGGGTCCAGATGTTCAAGGGGCAGGCCCTTTAGGGGATCTCACGAGTGGTATCATCACTGAGTTACTCGATGCGGCATTGCGGATTTCTTAGTCAGAAATGGGTGGATGTTTACATGTGCCTAAAGTCTCTATGGTGATAATAATTATAATTTTTTAAAGCTCTCCTTATTTGATGTAATCTCGAGGTTCTCATACTGTTCCGAGTTTTTCAACTAGAATTCTCTTTTATCTTGCCTGGCACTCTTTTTCCATTTTCCTGTTTCAGCTCCTCAAATACATCTGACGTGAGCCAACACCCCCATAGTTGTGAGTAATCTGTTCTGCATCATTACAGTCAGTTCTTACCAAATCCCCTTGCTGTTGTGATGTCTCTTCTTTCTATTATTGTAGTTGCGTACCATGGTAGTTTTCCTATCTGTAGAGCCTATTACCTTCTTCTGTTTGTTTTTATTTCTTTTTATTGAGCTAATAACTATCTATCTCTGCTACACTACGTAAAATTGCCTATAAGCCCTCCTTAGAACTCTTGAATGTTGTGACACCAATGATATAATCTAATACTTTCCTCGAATCAAGGTTCATCCAGATGCTTCACAATCTAATCATTTCTCTCAAGACTATTAAGTGAGCTTAATCTCTTGGCTCTGTCTATTCTTCAGAAAGTTCTGAGTAATTATATTTTCGGGCTTGAGACTCTTTTCTGCTCTGTCTTTGTGCGCCTTCACATCTTCTACTCTTCTCAGTGAATAGGCTAGAGAAATTGATAAGGTTGGAGTATCTGACTCTCACGATGGAGCTCCTACCCCCTCTCTATTACTGTAAAACAGTCTCTGCATAAGAGCCCAGCATCTCCATTTATCTGTCAATAATCCGTGTGAACAGCCTGTGGTCGTTCTTCTCTGATAAGCGTGAATATTCTGCCAAGTTGAGCCCATGCCTGGGAGTCCTTCCATGTGGTATCCTGTTTTAAAGTCATATGCTGTGATGGAAGAAATAAGCGAAGATATCCAGCATGACCACCTTCTCTAGCATACTCAAAGCTCACAAAAAAAATGAATCATGTCTTACAAACAGAGGTTCTCTATTAATTCTACTTTCACTGATCTTCTCCTCAATGCCAGTCTTTCCACATGATTAGTTCACAGATTTATTTTGGATTTTTTGTAAACGGTTAGTGTGGGGTATGAACGAATTAATTTTGGTACAATTATATTGTTAAGTTATGGGATCTATGCTTTCTTACCTTTAAGATTAGAAATTCTAGATTTGCACCCAAAGGATATAACTTTCTAATGACAATTCGCTGAAGAAGGGGACAGAGAAGTAGCGCGTCTATTGATATCACAGAGTGAGGTCGGCGGCTTCTGACCCACTTAGGCTGAAGAATTCTCTACATATTACGAGACACCCCCAGTCGACTCAAAGATATTGATAAAGTTTCTATCTCGGATTTCGTATTTTCTGCGTCTCGAGTGCTTTCGGCTACGAGCGATGAGCAATTTCACGCCCACCTGGTTTTAGAATTCGCAGGTGAGCTGATGTGCGTCATAACAAACTTAATGATGTTTCTAGGAATATTCGGAAACAAAAAAGAGCGCTTTTTGTATTTTGTCAAACCGAGTCTGTTGTAAGGAATATCAAATCACTCCAGAGTTCTAAACGTTGATTAAGCCGTGACACAATAACAAACACTAACAGATGGACGTAAGCTCCAACTAATCATCTGAGCCTTCGCCAAGTGTTATAAAAAAGGAGGGGGGTTAATAAGAAGGTGGGGAGTCAAAGCTAGAATTCAGCTCGCGCATCTGAACACAGAGCTTCTCATTACCCACGAGTGCATCAACTCCACCAGACGCTCTCTCAGTGCGAATCAACTCAACTACCAGTAATGGTGGTTCTGCTAATTCTCCTCTGCCATCCTAAGGATATAGACAAACTGCCAACTAAACGAACACACACAGGCCTCTCATGACAACAAAAATTCACCTCGGTTACTCATATCTCTCTCGCCGAGAAGTTTTCATTACTTCTTCTTATCTTCATCGAACGACACGGAGATGATGAGTCAAAATGCACTTGGCCCCAGCCTTAGACTCAAAAAACAATCTGCGCACTTATCTTACTCTTTCTCTACTCGCCTACAACATATCCCTCAGCTTGGATCTACACCTGCCAATCCATTCTTCATGACAACTTTAGCCATCTCTCATAGACACTATATTTACCTTAGAACAGTTTAATACTAGTCCACTATACATCTAAGACTACAAAGTGACATCAGCTCACCCTAGAGGAGAGCAGACAGAATAACTTGGCGCGTAACAAGTTTACCGCCACATCACCAAAGAGAGGTCGTTTCACTGACCTAATCCTCCCCACTATAAGTACACGCCAAGCTCAATAAAACTCCTCTACACCAGTAGAAATCAATTCCACAATGCTCTCTCTTTCAAGCCAATCATATAATATCCAAAATCACTAAAGCACAAGTAACATACTAACGACATTCTCTATGACAAGAAATAAATAGATGCAACACCGATGTGCGTTCTCAATCCACGGACCCAACCATATTACCACTAGACTCAAACACCACTATCTCTCTCAAAGCAGACTATGTCCAGTTTTTATAAGATACACAAAACCAGCGAGACTGATCTTAGAAACGGAAAGACAACACAGGCAAAACTGAACATCTTTTTATAACATTACCTTACTAGAAAGTTTTCCGCTGTAAAAAGTTCCTCTGCCATCTTAACCTTTAGAGAGGAATTTTTCTGGGCATAACTATCGCTTTCTTTCAACAATTTTGATCAATGTAAATAAAGTGTTCTAAACCAATTGACACTGTTTAACATTGCTCGTCCGAGGCGAGAGAAAACACGTCTCATCTCAAGTAGTCTCCATTCGAAATCATACTCGGCCTTACAGCGATCACTGACACTACTTTCGAAAAATGATGAACTCCATGTATGTCTAGAGAGTCTCAACGAGAAGCACTATCTCTTCCCCTTCTACAACAATCGGCACCCTATACAATAAAACTAAACCAGCACTGAGCCTTCGTGTTTTATAGGTCTAATCTGCAAGTACGTAACAAGACCACTATACGACCATAGTTCGTCGACCCCCAACCAAAATCATTAGCGACATAGCGTGGTAATAGAAAACCATAGTTCTGAGCGACCAAAGCCTATCATAGCACTGGCCACCTTCGCGCGTATGGTGGGTTTATACTATATAAATCTTAATAGATAATGTATATCTTTTAGTATCTGATGTATCTAGATGTAGAAATTCAGCTATGCGTCAAGGCTCCTGAGGAAGTTTACGCCTTCAAACACTAATATGCCTACAGAGAAAACCCGACCCCTGTATCCGCTCACTACGCGCTCTCCACCAATGACTAACCATCCCCCCACAAATGTATGCTGTGCGACTTTAGATTAACTATCCCCAACCAATCCCTGCCAATTCCTCGCACCCATAAAGACGTCCATCCCAGAGCGATCGTTTGGGAGAAGCGCGAGAACTCTCATATCGTGTACGAGTTCCTCTACCTGACCGAAGCGATAACAACACTCTTGCGCACATGTTCGATGTATTGCAGGAAAAGATACACACAGGACAACCCTACCAAACTCTCTCATACAAAGGTCATAATAACACCCAAACTCTATTATCAATACGATAACTACATCACCTATTTGAACATATCTTATATGGTCTGAACAACTTTATCTTCACAATGATTATATTAAAGATATTAATATACTAGTGTTGATTCACTACAAAAACACGACCGGAAAACCTTAAGACTCTACACACAAACATCCATATACAGTTTAATCACTCAGACACACACACTAGGATCTTACAGACAAGGATGGCGCGCGTCTCCCTCCTTGCTTGTAACAAAAACATACACTCCGACACAATCTCCCAAATCCTTAAAACCAAGTCACATAGAAATTTCTTGAGCGGCTGAAAATCACTACCTAGTACACAATACCCATTTCTTTACCTGTCCTTAACAACCCCTGGTTCTAGTACAATACACTTCTCTCAAAATCATCGCTCTAACTGCACGAGTAGAATAGTTTCAGATAGAATATCTCTACAACAAGGCCCCCCATGCACCCACAAAACAACCTGAAGATCGCATCTACTCTCCTAAAGAGACATAGGTGTTCCGAAAATTCCTGCGATCTACGCGATCGGCTACCTTGCGTCATCCCCTAAACTTTCCCTCTTGCCCCCTCGGCCTCTTCACAATTCCCAACCCCCCAGGGCCTGTCGACAGCGAACGCTATTTCAGCTCCGGCGATTCCGAACGACTAGAGTTAATGGAGCCCGCCTCCAAAATCCATATTGGACCCTCGCAACCAAGGACTTACCCCTATGTCTAATCACTAAGGCGTTGACAACACCACACAACGTGTGACTAGGCTCAACATAATTCAGTCTTTCACACCCCCAGAAACCTCTCTGGACAATGTATGGACGGGATATCTATCGAATTCTACCTCCCCTCAAAAATAATATTAACTGACCCACTACCACCAGAGTGCGATTATTTTCCCCACCCACACCCATCCACAACTCAAAAACAATATCTATCTAATTTCTGAGACGCTGATCATCCGGACACCCCCTTTGTCTAAAGAACAGAGTTATTCCAAGATAATCAACTCCAAAACTCAAAAACATCACGACAACAATAATACAATACCTACCACGAAAATAATATTATTTTCCCCTCTGCTTAGTATAAATGTGAGCGCATATTAATCCATGACCCCAAACATATCTCAAACATAATGACTTTTTATTTTCACTTATTCTCCAGCACCCTGTTACCGATGCTCTACAATACAAGTATTTAACACACCTACCGATGGCTCTCCTGACATAAACGTACACATCAGTCGCCATAATCAACCTAAATGGATCTAGAAGCCCCACATAAAAGAAATTGCGAGCCACTATCATACTTTAAGACATTATTCAACTATAAAGTTCTTTTTATACCCTTAATTAATGCTCTCTAATATAATCCTCCCCTCAACACTTTAAGCGCTACAAAACTACACACCCTACTCTCTGCACAAGCAGGACTTTATACACTGTCTTAAGTAGTCTTCTTTTCCATCACCGACAATGATAATATACTTTCCTCATAGCAACCTCCTCGTGACATCCTCTTCCCCTCAAACTACCCACATAAACAGGATCTCCCACCTTCTGAATCTGTTTAAACTTATATGTTCTTTACTACTATCCATGGCCAATTGTGATCACAACTCCACACAGCGTAGCGGCTCTTTACACCTTAAACCCTATAGAGATAATCATCTAAACCAACACAGAAATCCCATTGAAACTGCGAACTGTACCAGTAACATAGTTGAAGCAATGTTCCCACTTAGTACTTACTGCGTTCAGGCCCCTCCCTCCCCAATATCAACTATCTACCATTTTCAAAATCAACTATGGGTGCACACAAACACATTTTACACATATCTAATATAATAACAAAATAATCACAAAATAAAAATGCGCTATATGGTCTCTATAACCGGAAAATATAAGTTGCGCGAGACCAACCAATCTATTTTCATTACTATCCCCACTAAATGTACCGACAATGCTCTTGAACTGATTACAGGGCCATAAATTGTGTCACACAAAAATCTCCTGTCTGAAATAACAAGTCAACAGGCGAAGCAAACCTATACAATCCACAAACCTTGAACTCGTCCTGAGATATAAACGTTATTCTAAACTTCACACAGCCTTAAGTGAAAGTTCTCACAACAATACATGCGATCACAGTGGCAAGGAAGACGTCTCAGTGTTACAATTCAAGAGAGCCTTCAAAATTCATCTACTAATGGCACTCTTCCCTTTTCTTAAGTCAACTCTAATGCTCAGCAACCAATCAAGGAGGCCACATTTTTCCCGGTTCCCTACGCGTGTCACCCTTTCTTTTGACCTCATCAAAAGTTGAACCCTACCTAGAACATAGATTGTGTCATATTCACAAACATAGAGTAGCAGGACACCCCCTTACTCCTCTAACATTCTGGACCATCAATATGTCCTAGCCTATTCAAATTAAATGAAATCCCAAGGCACGTCTATACTAATGTCATTCATGTCTACCCCATAATCCTGCTTAGTATCTTTAAATCTAAGTAATTGTTAATTCTACCAGAACGAAAATCACTAATCATTTACACTTAGCTCTAAATACCCGACGTTTCGTTCCATCTACATAGTCCTATTGACACCAAAGGTAATTGATTCACAGCAACATCCTCGGCTACAATACGCACAACATGGTATTAGCGCTCACTATCGCAACCCCAATTCTTATCTCAGCTACCTTTCCTCTCTTCACAGATTCCATTATATTGACAACATAACATTAACCATTCTTTCATTCTAATTCCTACATTCAATAGATATAAAACAAAATTCCATATAAGGCCCCACTTAAACGGTACAAGTCCCTATGAATCTACGCAAACCTCAAAGACATATTATACCTACTATTACCAACTTATTTTGTTCACTCAACGACCTTATCCTAATTAGTACAGTCAATATTAATCTTCATCTCCTTTTCAAGTCCTTCTATTTTTTTCTTCTTCTCTACGTTCTCGATTTCTGCATCTAGCGGCCGACATAGCTATTCTAACTATCAGCCATATTACTCTACTAAGCAACCCCCACATCTCAACACCGTCCGAAAACCACACGAGCTTCCTCATTCAACGCATTCCACCATAAATCCCCCCTAACGTATCACAAACCCTACTCCTCTCCATTATAGTCTTTTCCAACATCGTAAAAACACAACATTCATATGTCTAGAAGATACTACCAGCATCGCGTTGATGCGTTTTGGATACAGAGTTGCTCTGAGCACAACAGAGTCTAGGCGATAGAAAAAAACCGCTTCACATCAGTGGCATCTTGCAATTCACCACACTCTAAAACGGCCCAGTTCTATATCTTCTACAGCTGGTTACAAACCTACACACCACCTCATAACTATCCTAGAGCGACTATACTAATCTCGCGCGAGAAAAATACGAAACAACCACCCCTTCATATACCCCATAAACAGCGTACATCGCACAACTCACCCGACATGAAATATGCTCTCTCCATTCCCAGCGTCACTCTACTACAAACAACAGGGGCCTTGTTGCCAATGAGGTTAATATTGGAGACAAACCGTACTGCGAGAATCATCCCAACTCACTCCGGCTTCTTCTTAATCTTATCACTCTCCATACATCTCAGTCACTCAAAGTGATATCATGCGTAATTCATACTTATGCCAATGCGGCGTCTTTACAAAGTAAAGCACAGCTGCGAAGAAAGCTGCCCCAAAGATACTCATTCAATCCAAGAGTCTAATTCAGCTGCAGATATAAGGTAGATTTCTGTCCCTCTATGCCTGAGATATAAAGTCCAAGGTATTGTCACCAAATCCACTTCAGCTTTGAGAACTCCGCGCGTGTCGCGAGCGTCCCTCACGAGACACTGCTCCCAGACATACAGGTCTAACACCTACAGACGGTCACCACTAACAAAAGAGTTTAGCCCAAATATCTCTTAACAATCTTGCGAAAGCTGGCGCATTCAATCTCAATAAATTAGTGATATGAGTCCCTTGCACAAGGCCAAGAGTAAATCACCAAGAGCGTCTATTATACTACCAGTCCACATTCGTCACATCTATTCAGAGACCATATGAGGATCTGGTAAACACTCGAGTAGTTACCATCCAAAACACTCATTCAAAAATTCCCTAAATGTTCCTTTAGCCCCTCTAACGTCCTATATTTGCACACAGGCCATTCCGACAAACTCATTTCGAGAAATACGGAGACTGCTCAGCTACAGGCTTGTACTGAATTCTTGTGGTAACAACCTTTATAAACTATTTTTCACTCCAAATAATAATTACTAATAATTTGCCACTCAAATAATGAGGCCATTATTCACCACTGTAAACGTATCCTTGACTATAATTTTTGTGTGTGAAGTTAATTCTTTATATGAAAATGTGAGGGAATGAGTTTTCTGCATCAGAAATCAATCCGTCCTCAGTCAATTGTTAATGTAATTGAATTGAGATGGATCTCATATCCACTGTCCGTCACCAATTCCTTACTCCCAAATAGGTGGATTGTATAGGCGCATGAGGTCAACTACCTCTGTTACCGGGTGCCGTTTAAGACTGCTAAATTAATAGCCATAATATGTGAGGTGAGAGTGACATTCAGGCCAAGCTGCCAACCTACCGCTCCCCGAACTCTTCCTCGAATTGATCTTCACTTAGTGTGTTGATATTCAATATACTGGCAGATATCATCAATTGTCTAATTGTTTTATCCCATTTTCCCCGGACTGCGCTGCTATCCAAACTGAGTCTGGGATGAACTGGGTTTTTTTGATTATGTTTTTTCCTCTGGGTGCCCATAATGCAGAGAAATGCTAATTGTGGACATATATTTTTGGGAAGACTGTTTTTGGAAAGCAGGGTTTTCCTATCCCACTTGTGTCTACCCTACTCCTGTTATATTTATGACTTTTAACCTTATCCAGCTTCATAATTTTTAGGCCCAATATATTTTATATTTTCACACGGGCCTGCTTTCTTATTGATGCGTGGAGTATATGTATATTTCCAACCCTGTGGAGTTTTACCTTGCAAGCACATGAGGTCCGCAGGCGATCAACTAAAATTTATATCAACCTGTCCTTCAGCGTATATCCCTGGCCAGAAATATGCATACAAGATGTCCTTTTGACGTGTCGTAACCCATCATCTGGTGTACAACCGTAGTCCCTGGTCGTAACAACATGTGCTTATGTTGCCCTCACGTTTTCATTCCCTATAAACTTTTTCCCTTGGGCAGCGCGACAATCTGTCCCTCCCCTGATATAATTAGTGATCCTGCTACCACTGCTTTTCCTGTAGTCTCAAGGAGCATTCCCTCCTTCATATAGATAATTGTCACCCATTTCTAGCGGTGTGGTTATTGGCTGTTTATGTCAGTTTGCCAAAGCGAAGGCAGTTTTAGCCAAAAAATAGAGGTTTTAATGATTTATCCTTATTTCCTGGGGCCTTGATCTCCATCCTGCATTTCTGATGAATGAATAATGTTTTTGGGTTGGTTAGTGTCCTCCTTTCTTACTAAATGACTAGGGTCGACCCTGACCATGAAGTGTTGGGTCCATTTACGAAAAGGTGTATAACCGGGCTTCCTATAAACACTATTATGTCTATCTATCCCTAACCACACAAGCTGTAAACATAGGGTTCTGCTCGAAACAACCGCTACACGGCTGCACTAATCAACTCCTTCCACGTAACCTTGTCTTTTAATAACAATTGATCTCGGAGCTTGGTACTGTGAAGTGGTCCATGGATGGCTGTAGTTCCCACGATAGGAAGGGGCACACCTTGTATCTGTGTATCTCCACCTTTCTCTGTGGGTATATGCCTATGGGGTCCAGGGTGCACCATTGGTTGCACACCACTTACTGAGTGGATGCACATTTCCATAATACGCTGGAGATCAATAAAGCGCACCATAAAACGGTTGTGACCCAAAAAAAAACCACCCTTTGCCAACAAAGTTGACTAAGTAATACTCAGCAGTCATCACAGGTGGGTGGGTATGTTTGAAGAGTTTAGACAATATGATAATCGTTCTGTCAAGTTTCTATCTTCACATCTCCCCAACCTTTTAAAGTAACCTTAACCCCCAGAAAATAGGTCCCATCTGTGAACAAATACATGCTATGGGCTCGGGGCGGCGACTTATCTATGAGAGGAACGTTTCTCTACACACATTCTAATATACTAAACATCATAGAATTTGTCGCATCCTATCACAATATTGGCAACCAATTTTCCTTTCTGTTGAAAGGGTTTTTATTTATCCATGTAGTGATTGCGCGCGGGTTTCATTATAATGCACTAGAACGTAGGGCGGGGGTATAGCAATGTCGACACAGCACTTAGTTCGTCAACTGAGGGCCTAAATTCAATAGATTTATGGTTTATAGTATCTTTGGAGTTTAAAGTCCTGTGAATTCCGCTAGTAATCGCAATTATGGTTTTAGATTTCATTGACCTTTTATAATTTTATGATTCCCCTCTATATCTGCTGTCTATTTCCTCTATGCTCCCCCAGACCTAACTTACTCTGAACTGGAGCTGCTAAGATATCAAAAGAACGTAACATTTCAGCATACATCAGCTACCCTTGCAAATGATACACCAATAATCCACCAAGTCCTCACTCTGCGCCACCCTAGTTTTCTGTGAGAAAACTTTCTGCTCTGAACAGGTCTGGAGCCATAGGACTCTCTATAACCTGGGCTCTATTACCCATCATAAACCCAATTTTCAACTTGTTATAATCTCTTGGAGTTTAATCCCCAGCCGAACGAGTCAACTTCATCCAGTATTAGCTTTTCTCATCAGTTACAAACTACGTGTCTCACTTGCAAAGAGTCGGGCGCCGACGAAATGGTGGGTGTGAACGGTAAGGGTCTCCCTCCCTACTGTGCTTTGGGTAAAATGTGAGGTAATTTATGTGGTAAGCCTGCCTAAAAAGTTCTTGCCTTCATGAATGCCTATAATATTCACGAGATTTTATTGCTCGTATCTGACCGAATAAGTGCACTGTTTAAGAGAAGTGTCGATAATTGCGTACGTCTGTGTGTCATCTTACTGGAGCTTGGAAAATACTTACTTGCCGCCCATAAATCGAAATAACCCCTAAGCATACATGTTCCTCGCCTAGGGATACCTTTAAGACGGAGCTCCATCCACTTATCCTTCTCACAACCCATTAGTGTTTTTAGCCTAGCTAAACTTTCAAAACGGCTGCTAAGGAAGAGGAACTCAATATACCATACCTTGTCTTTTCCAATAAAACGTCCATCTTCAAGTACATACAAATGAAACCCTCAACCATGGAGCGGTCTGAAGATGAGTATAGGACCCCCCTTCTGCTCCTTGTGCTTGCAGCTGCAGTCGGATAGTGGTATACTGGGCTTAAGTTAGCTTTTTAGTATGGCTAGTTCCCATTTTCAGGCAGCATGGGCGTTCGCCATGTAAACTCTAACCTGCTCTTAGTCGTAACTCCTTTGCGCTCCCATGGCCGTGGATGTTAACCCTTTTCTATCCGGAGGTTGTGCGAACACTCGAGGTTTCAGCCGCGATAGCCAGGTATGAAAATTTTGTCCTTATCCTTGCCTTCAGGAGGCATGTGCCTTCCACGTAGAACCTCTTTTTACTTCTTTAGTCCCGTAACGTTCTCTAGCTCCTCCCCCTCTGTAGACGTTTTTTTCTCCTTTCCTCTGCCTCAAAAGTTTCCCTTCCATCCAAGGCAGCCTCTTCTAATATCAGCCTCCCTATCAGGGTCACTAATAATTAATAAGGAAATTCAAATCGAGCAGCACTCTCAAACCGTGATACAGTTTCACGTCCGGACCGCCAACCTATCAGTTCCTCTAATTTCTTTTCTTAGCCGCGACTAGCATCTCCCTTTCTCTGGCCTAAACCTATTTATCAACCTCCAACTGCGCACCAATCTTAATCAAATTAAAATCTGTCCCTCCATAGCCATTTCCCGATCGCAGTCTGCACATCATAAGTTTCTGTAAATTCTACATAAGCATGCCTTCTTAACATATACTATCCAAGTGTTCTTCTCGGTTTCACCAAAACATCTAATTAATATCTAATTAACAGGACAACGCAGAGCAATGTCAAATCAAGTCTCAAAATCTCCACGTATATATTTACTGTATTAAAAACCTTAGGAAATCCCTAGGACTATCTTCTCACTAAATCTCCTCTGGGTTGATTATTTATTCAAGATAGACTCATAGGCTAGATGTTAGCAGATGTGAAGTTTCAGCTATGCAAGCATCCTGATGGAAGTCTTACCTGTCTATACTCCATATGACAGGAAACCTGTCTTGCTTCCTGTCGACCCAAAGTGTTGCGCACTACCACATGTGTAGTGTGATGTTATTCCCTGAATTTATGGCCAATTCTATAATGTATTGGAATAAGTTGGTGTGTAGCCAACGTGGCTAGGGTAAGATGCAATGTCTGAAATGTGAAGAAAATATCTAACAACAGGACAATACTTTTAAGGGTTAATAACATGTCATATTACGTAAAACAAGACTCCTATTAGAATTTACTTATGAGTGGAAAATCGTCGGACAACAATTTTATAAATCAAATCTATATGTTAAGTATAAGTGTTAATTGGATTCATGAAAAGAAAAATTTGAAGATGTTGTGTGAAACATGTGTTTCTAGAACAGTTACACTGCAAATGCTAGGTTTCACTACTAAGTAGTCTTTTATATTTTCTGATTAGGAAGTTTTGCTATAGTTGTAATACCTCTATAGTTCCAAACGTGAAGCAACATATTTGGGGGATAATCACTTGGCTGTCATCATTTTATTAATCTGGTTTTGAAATAGTCAAATGTGGGGAGAATAGTTTTCTGTGAATTCCACACGGCCCCAAAAACACAGGGCGTTATCTTAAGATAGGTGTCGGTGTAAAATAGGCTGCGATGTTCTAGGAGTGTATAAGTCTTTCCTAGTTCACCATAACAACTGCTCAGCTTTCAGGATTCAAGATAATTAAGTTTATTTTTTGAAGGGCCCTCAAATCATATGGCCTCGAACCGTACCACCAGGGTTGAACAACAACGTTAACTGCCACTTCCGTTTCACACCCAAAACTTCTGGAAGTATAGGAGTTATTTCCTTCCCCTCAAAATAATATTCTGCACCTAAGGATAATTTCCCCTCAAAATTAATATTCTGACCTATCTCCATTTGAAACATTTTTTCACATATCAACCATCAAAAACAAAATTTCAAAAAAGACATAATTAATATAAAATATAATATTTTCCCCATCTGGTAGTGTGCTCTATTATCATTAAATATCTCAACCATATGTTTTTTTTTTTTCCACCTTCCTAGTCCCTAATAACAATATTAAAATTTCATAAAAACATTCAGGTAATAACAGGATTACATAAAATGGCCGAGTTGGATTTTCTGGGCTATAACTTAAAACAATTTTTGCATTAAAGTCTTTTTCCCTTATTAATCTCCTCTTTAGAACCCAACCTTTTAAGAAGAACTGCAAGGATTTTGTATTAAGTTCTTTCCCACACAATGACTTAATATCAATTCTTGAAGCAACTCCGTGTTGACGAAACAACGCCAAAGTCTTTGTAATGTTAAACTTTAGATCTATATATAATTTGATGCCTCTTTTATCATGCCAAAGTACCACAGTGCAATAGCAATGTAGGGGCTTATTACATGTAAACAATGAAGTGATTATCAATACCCCCATTTAATGACTGTTACAGTAACATGGTTGCAAATGGCGCACTTGTATGACTGGGTCTCTGTATCCCCTTCAAACTATCACCGTCTGTGATAATCAATATGGGCAGAACACATTTTCAAAATATATATTATAATTATTATATAAATGTTGGTGCTTACAAAATTATCGAAATTTTTCCACTATGTAAGTTTCGATCTACTAGGGCCATAAATCGGTCACACAAAGAATCTCCTGCATGGAATAACAGAACAGGCGAAGGCATCTGATCACACTTGTCTGTAAAAATGTTTATTAAACTTTACATGTGAAAGTTTAAATTGATTAGTGGCAATGGAAACGCTCGTCTTTACTGAGTTATTTGTGTCACTTCTACCGACTTGATTTATGTGTTAATGCTGCAGCAATCCTGAATGCTGGGGTACTGTTCCGTTCCTAACGCGTACCAGCTTTTTTTTATTCAAATGTTAATCCTTACTACTTTTGCTAGATCAGGAGACACCAACCGTTCTATTGCCTTTCAATGAGTGGGTCCCGCAATCAGCATAAAGGAAAAACCCCATGCAGACGCAGTCTATATATGTCTTTCATTGCTACCATATCGCTAGTATTATCTAAGACATGTTAATCCAGAACGAAAATATTTACATTAACTAACCGTTCGACATCTAATGTATAAGGTTTTCACACTTACTGGGCAAATTATTTTTACCATTGTTCGTCTTTCCTTATATTTATATTCAAATAACATATCTTTTCTTTCTAACATTAAAGAATAATATATTTTAGTACCTAACGAATGATTATATATTTAAACAACTCATTTTAGTAGCATTTAATCTTCATTTTTAGTCCCTTATTTTCCTTCGTTTCGTTTTTGGCCATTTAGGTTTTTCAGTTAGAAAATACAAACGAGCTCTATGAGCATTTTCCCCAGTTCTCTCACCTTGTTCCTTTCCAAGAAATACAACCATTTCTAAAAGTATAACTGACACCATACACACCGTGCGTTTTATGGGTAAGGGCTTGCAAAGTCAGTAACGGTCACATTGGCATTTTCAACTATTCGGCGTTTTACGCGTTAAAACCCTTAGGCAACCGGAGAAATAAACTATCTCTTATTCCACAACGGGGTGAATTTTGCGAGACCATATGTGGGCTGTTTGTACATACAGATTGTGTTATTTTACGACAGCCTACATTAACTAATCCAATTCTGTGCGTTTCATTTTAAATATTCCCATAACTATCTTAATGTCTCCACTGTGTAGTTTTGTCCAATTTTTCCTGGAGCTTCAATCATAGAAATCTTACTTCGTATCGACATCTGCATGTTTGTAGGGCATATGGCATTTTAAAATTGTTGATTTCTCATTCCTTATCCTTTCCGCTGGAAATACCTAGCCGTTAGTTATCCTGTCTGATATTGATTCCCATTTTTTATATAGTGTATTATCCAGGGCTTCCTTGGGACCAATCCAAAATAGCAACGCCCTGTCTGTGTTTGTGTGGTACTTCATCGCTCGTGTCCCTGAATATCTTGACATTTTTCCCTGTATTGGTTATGAATTCACCAGTTCCTTTATTCTCGTTTCTGCTAACCCTAAAAGTTTATATTTCCATAGCGTCTCAACTCCTCCAGCTACCTGGGCGTCCTTCCGGCCTCCTGTATTGTTCGTAAGTTCCAGAATGCCATTCTAGTTTTTGCCTATTGCTGTTAGAAGTGGTTTGGTCAGCAGCCTGACTTCCATTTGACATGCTTTCCATCAGGTGGTCTGGCCGTCATACGTCTCTCTTGCAAAGATTCTTTCCTGACACTGGCTTTTATCTTTCTTTCCCTCACCTGTTTTCAGTTTTCTCTGTACCAATAGTTTTTTCTGGCAAGGTTGTCAGTCCTGTTTCTCTAACCTCCTTTAACCTGAGCCGCCGGTAGGCATAGTGGTTAGTGCACTGGCTTACTAGCTCAGTGGTCATGGCTCCGATCACACCAGATAGGTGGTGAATTTTTTTTTTTTTATTAGGCCGCAAACGGCTTCAATTTAATCGACCCAGCCCCAATTGGGTGACCAGAGCAACTCGCAGATAGAGGTTAAGTTTTAAGTCGGCCGGCCGTGGTATGCTGACCACATCACCCCTAGTGTGTCGATGGTACAAAAAATAGTGCTAAAGGGGGCACGGGCGGATATTCCCCCAATATCCTAATGGGCGTGTAAACGGGACCTTTAACCTTTCCTGTACCTTACTCAAGCTGTGAAAAAATAGTGATCGAAAGGCATGGTCCCCATGAAAAAAGGGGAAGGAGTCGACCTAGACGACGGTTGACTCAGGACATCACAGAGAGAGTTCTGAGCTTGTCTTTGGGTGAATTCGACCCTTGCCCGTAGAGATCGTGATTGCGTTCCATTAGCAGTCTTTGTAAAGGAGACAACTTTTTTGAGAGATATGTCACATGGATTGATTACTCAAGAGCCGACACACCACTTCAAGATGGGGCACCACTATAGTTTCCCAAACAAATCTCTTTTTAATTTCTAGACAAAACCTGATGACCGAGGACTGGAACCTAGGATAAAAGAAAGACAGCCAATAGGATATTGTAAATCGTGTAATTCCTTTAAGCAATAGTTTACCGCGAATAGAATACTTGATGCCGTATCCCGCCACCTAACTGCCTACATTTTCACTTCTCGTCGCATAACAAAATAAAAAAGTAACATACTTAGTGGAGCCAGACGTATGGCTTAAATATCTGTTTTTAATGGACTGCAAACAACAATCAGACAACACGTTCTGAACTGTTAAACGCATGTAATCAAACTGATGAACGTTTTGAGTTAGGTAATAAAATAATGACATATTACGTAACAAAGGGGCCTACGTTTTTGAGAGTAAGACCAAGGGGGGGGGGGGGGGGGGGGGGGGGGGGGATGGCCCGGATAATTCACGAGAACAATTTTGATTTCTGACTTTCGTTTTGGCTGTGTAATAAACGCTCAGGTCTGGCCATTAAATAATGAACAATATGTCTGATATATAAAATAAAACTATACATCTTAATTCTATTATGAGGGCTCATACGCCATACCCTGGGTGTCAAGTTGGACTTTTCCGAATTTAACCAAAAGAGGTGGTAACCGTGTGGTATATGCCATAACGAGATGAAGTATGTTATTTAGATCGGTCACAATAGGACCAAGGGTGGCGGATAGCGTCGATTCACGCGAATCAGTTGTGTGCGGCTCTCCGCGCGAACCAGTTCTGGTTGCGGCTCTTCGCGAACCAGTTGTGCGGCTCCTCTGATAGCTACGAGGCGAAACTCAGGATCCTATGTAGAACAAGTCCGCTAACGCGTATCTAGTTTTAACGCTTTAATTTCGCGCGAACCAGTTGTGCTGCTCTCGCGCGAACCAGTTTTGTTCACTGGCTCTCGCGCAACCAGTTGTGCGGCTCTCGCTGAACCAGTGGGTGTGTGGCTGTCGCTACTAGTGGTGACAGCTTTCATTACCTTTAAATTCATACAAAGTAATATTAGAGATCACTATACCATATGATCCATTATGATTTATACACACAAATTTCATATTTTCTTTCCAGAACGGATTATGTCTCCATTTACAGCTGCACGTAAAACGCTCATCATCGATTTCTGAGGGCAAGCTCTCGACCATGCAATCCGAAGCCAAAAAAGACAATTCATATAACACAGCTGTCTTCGCGGACAGGTTTACGTACCTAAAGATACAATTACCGCTAAAAAAGCAAACTTTGACGATAGAGTGTTTCCTACCGATGGTTTGCTGAATAAAACAGAAATTTTTGGTTCGAAAATTGATTAATCTTTATATGTTACCATAGAGATGCTATAAATTACCTTACTTAGAAAAAGTTGAAGATAATCGGAAAACTTTCATTTTTTAAGGCGAATATTATCTTTTTTTTAAAATTTCAGCATATCATGCAGAACTCAACTATTCATTTTTTTTTTAAAGTTGTGCAAAAAAAAATATATTGTGAAGGCTCTTTCGACAATTTCTACCAGTAGTGGCGACACACCACACCAGGTCGCTCTAGTTGGTTACTACCCATGATTTACAGGTTGTAGGTATTTAACACTAGCAGTAGCCTATCGTTGTAGGAAACCACTGAACTAACCATTTTATTTCCTGTGATTTTGCAGAGACGTCTATTCTATCTATCTATCTATCTATCTATTTATCTATTTATCTATCTATCTATCTATCTATCTAACTATCTATCTATCTATCTATCTATCTATCTATCTATCTATCTATCTATCTATCTAACTATCTATCTATCTATCTATCTATCTATCTTCTTCCGATCTAATGCATCAATCTATCTATACTATCCTATCTATCGAATCTATCTGGGAGGCCGCGACCTGGTTTAAATATAGCTACAAACTTTGTACTGAGCGACCAGGTGCGTTCCATCGTTTCAAACCCGGGCGTCGGCGATTTGAAGAAATGTTATTAGAACTTGACCGGAAATTTGACTGAATTAATCGAGAACGGCCTCCTGCACATAAATCCCGTGGTGGGATCGGGAACTATGCCAAGACCCTCCTGTACCTGGGTTGGAAGTGAAAGTCCACTACCCCCCAGCCTCGACAGAGTGACATTGTCATTGATGTCCAAAAAGTAAAAGCTTTTAAAGAGCTCGAGTGCCGCTGTTACAACCAAAAAAAAAAAATCTATCTACTAGTCTTACGAGGGGCCGTTCAGAAACACAGTATTGCACCACATATCAGTTTTTTTCTCAGCTAATAACGAGATAGAAAGCAGATAAATTTTGCACACACATAAATTGTCAAATTATAGGCAATTTTGCCAATTGTGTGCCCCAAATGCACTGCAGGTAGGCCGGCCAAATAGTAACGGCTAGGCCCCAAAACTGTATGAAAGGGAGCGGTTTAGCAACAAATGCTATTATTAAACCAAGCGAATTGTGATTAGTGAATTTCATTTCTCTGTTGCAGTAGAAAGAAACAAGAATGGAATATTCACAGCGTCCTTATGTGATTGTTATGGGAAAGTTTTGCAGTCCGCAGGAGTGACATTCAGTATGGCTAGGTTCAGAGAATCAAAGAATCATGAAGTGAATGATAACGAGCTGCTATGCGAACGGCTCGCTATGTGGACGTCCTGTCCACATCACCAACTGCAGAAATGTATGAAATGCCGTGGAGTGCATACAATCTTACTGATAGAAAACACTACTCAACAATATGGCCTTACAGCCTATCCTCAGCATATGGTAGTTTGCCAAATCATTTTAAAAACACTTCAGGATTTTCTAAACGTTTTGCGCAAAATGGGTTTCCTCGAGTCCTCACAAATTACCATCGAGTGCAAGTAAGAGCAATTTCTTTCTGATTATGGGCGTGTTTCAATGCTTATGGATAGAAGCATTTTTGGCTAATGATCGGTTATACAGGAGACGAAACCTGGGGTACACATGGGATTTTGAAACCTGAGACAAAAAGAACCAGTCAATGTGAGTGGCATCATCCGCAATCACCAAGAAGAAAGAAATTCAAGACAATTCCTTCAGCAGGAAAGGGTCCAGTGATCACTGTCTTTTGGGACAATTGAAGGTGTGATTCTTGTGGACGTTATGCCAAGAGGAGAGACAATCAATCGCAAGCTTACATTAAGACATTTGTGAAAAAACGTCAATCAACGATTTCCGCAGAGTTGAGGTGCCGCATACAAGAATCCAGCAGACCTGCTTCTCCTTCACGACAATGCGCCCGCGCCCTCACACAAGTCTGGCAACACGGAAGCAATCACCAACATTGGTATTGGACTGTACTTACCGCCCACCATCCACCCTATAGTCCCCCCGATTTGGCACCCTCCTGATTTTTCATCTATTTTGGTCCACCTTAAAGATGCACACGTTCCGTGGGGACAAGGTTTTGAAAATGAGTGAAGGAGTGCATTCATCGTAGCGCAAAGAAATGGCTACATGATTCAAGGAACAAAATCTGGTACGTGCTATGGTAAATACATTGCACTTGTTTCGCGCTGGGCATAAAGCCTTACAAGTTTATTTGGGGAATTTATGTTGTAAATATTACCGATGTTTTACATGACAATATACATGAATCTAGAGATCTAAATTTCAAGCTTTTTTATAATAAACAGCTAGCTCTGAGAAAAACGATTTGGTGGCAATTACTTTTCTGAACGCCCCTCGTAATCTATCTATCTATCTATCCATCTATCTAACTATTTATCTATCTATCTATCTATCTATCTATCTATCTATCTATCTATCTATCTATCTATCTATCTATCTATCTATCTATCTATCTACTGTCCGTCTCTCTGCTTGTCCTCCTCTCTGTCTGATTTATATATATAAATATATATATATATATATATATAATATTATGATTGGTAAAGTCATTGCATGGGGCTGTTTATAATAACCTTTATAAATGATTTTATGCCTTTATAAATATAATATATATTATTATATTATATATATATAATAATAAATATAATAAAATATAAAAGTAAGTTTGTGTTGTTTTGTTTGTGTAGTTTGAATAAGCATTTATGTAAACGAACATGTATGGATATATAGCTGCAAATTTCATTACTGTAGCTATAGCAACCTGCGCCGAAAAACGAAAACCCAAAAAACAAAATCCCTTAATAGAACAAAACCAACAAGAAGAGACCATGGGCAAAACAAATCCTTTCTAGCTAGCAGAAAAACAAACAAACAAACACTGATACATACAGGTAAAGCCAAACTATCATTGCAGTCCAAATATATAACTTCCCTAATACCCTCTGTTATTGGAAACTTGTCATAAACCGGATTTCTCCCAAAACCCGAAACCTCAATAAACTGCAGCCTGTATTCGATGGAGGTCTGTACCAAAACAATCTGGTGCTCTTGTTCAAATATGTCAGGATACTTTGGAAAAAATTCAATACTATCGTTCAATGTGATCATACTGAACTCTTGTTTCCAAATATTGTCTGGAAGTTCTGATCCTATACATACCTCAATTGATCAGTACTTTGAACTCATGTTTCAAATATGGTCAGGAGTTCTGATACTGTACTACCCTCAATGTGATCAAACTTGAACTCCTTGTTCAGAAATGTTAGCAGGAGTTCCGATCAAACAGTTCTGGTCAAAAAGTACCCCTTTTTTTTTCGTGGAAAAAAAGATATACAGGAAGGTTTTCGTCTGGTGGAGGGTACAGTGGGATAAGACCTTCCCCATGTCATGAAAATTGTGTCCTCTCCCAAAGACAGTCTGTCATCGTCTGCAATTAGTTATACGCCCGAGCTGTGTAGTAACAAGTCCTGTCGGATTTTATTTGCACGAAATGACGGAAACCGTTTTGAACAGCGGTATTGTGGCATTAAATTTTGCCAACAGCTCGGTGATACCGCAAGTATAACACAATTCGAAAGATATCAAACAACTTTTGGCGATGAAGCCATGAGTATATACACAAATTAAGGAGGTCTGGTACAGTCGTTTTACAAAGATGGCCGCACGATCGGAGTCAAACGAAGTCCACGTTCCGGTATGACCTTAGCTGAGCCGTTGATTTTGAGCGAGAACCGCAAGCAGAAACGACGTGTGTCATTTCACCGAAGTGCGACATTTGCATTGCAAACCTTCGTATCACCCAATCCGATAACTTAACACGACGAAGTGGAGATAAGCCACGGTTCAGTACAATCACCATATTTTTGAACTGGAGGATATTGAACTTGTGCGGAGAGTTGTTCGCTAAATTCGGACCTGTGATACAACGGGAACTTGTGCAACTGCAATCACGAAACAATGCATCCCCACATATCTTCTCATCTGATTCAGAACTTATCTTGGCCAACACAAGCTCCTACTTATTCGTCAGGCTCGCATACTCTCCTGACCATGGGCTCCTTCATTTCTGGCTGTTCCCCAAGACTGAAAATACCACCGCTGAAAGAGGGACCGATTTGAGTTCAACGAGAAGAGCATTATGATAAATTCGACGGCCTAGCTGTACCCATTCCCAAAGAGCCTACCCCCTGATAAAGTCTTTCAAGCCTGTCGAGGGACCGCTTGGTAGAAGTTTGTGCAGTCCCAAGTGAGATTACTTATGAAGGGGATTAGGGTTCCAGACTTCCAGTAGGTGATTGTATTTTCATGTGCAAAGGTCGATACTTTTTGACCAGACCGCTAAACACCGCAATGTGATTCATACTTGAACTCTTGTTCAAATATGTCATTAGTTCTGAAATCTATACTACCTCAAATGGTGATCATACTTGAAACTCTTGTTCAAATAAGTCAGGAGTTCTGAATTCTATACAACCTCAATGTTATCATACACGTAACTCTTGATCAGATATCTTTCAAGAGAATCACACTGATTCTATAACTTACCCTCATGATGATCATACTTTTGAACTCTTGTTCATATATTTTCATGAGTTTTGTGCTGATTCTATACTAAACCCACAAATGTGACATACTTGAACTCTTGTTTCAGATATTTTTCAGGAGTTTACTGATTTTATCCTACATCAAATTGATTCATAACTTGAACTCTTGTTAAAAATATGTCAGGAGTTCCGGATTCTATATCAACCTCATTTTGATCATACTTGAACTCTTGGTTCAAAATATGTCAGGAGTTCCGATTCATATACTACCTCAATGTGAGCATACTTGAACTCCTTGTTTCGGATATGACCAGGAAGTTTCTGATTCTATACTACCGCGCCAATGTTTGATACATTACTTGAACTCTTGTTCAAATATGTCAGGAGTTCTGATTCTATACTACCTCAATGTGATCATCACTCGAACCTCTGTTCCAGATTTATTTCAGATATTTCGGTAGCTCTGATTCTATACTACCTCAATGTGATCATACTTTGAACTCTTTGTTCATATATTTTCAGAGTTCTGATTCTATACTACCTCAATGTGATCATAACTTGAACTCTTTGTTTCAAATATGTCAGGAGTTCTGATTCTATCCTTACCTCAATGTCATCATACTTTGAACTCTTGTTCAAATATGTCAGAGGAGTTCCGATTCTATACTAACCTTCAATGTGATCATACTTGAAAACTCTTGTTCAAATATGTCAGAGAGTTTCCTGATTATATACTACCCCAAATGTGATCATACTTGAAACTCTTGTTCAAATATGTCAGGAGTTCCTGATTTCTATACTACCTCAATTGATCATACTTGTAACTCTTGGTTCAAATATTGTCAATGAGTTTCCCCGATTCTATACTCTCTTCAAATGTGATCATACTAGAATTCTTTGTTCTTCATGTGAGTAATGTCCAGGCAGTTCCTGTGATTTCGATACCTACCGTTCAATGTGATCAATACTTGAACTCCTTTGTTACAGAATATAGTCAGTAAGTTCTTGATTTCTAATACTACCTAAATGTGATCTTACTTGAACTCTTGTTCCAGATTTTTCAGGAGTTCCGCATTATCTATTAACTACGCTCTCAATGTGATCATACTTTGAACCTCTTGTACAGTTATTTTCCAGGTGAGGTTCCTATTCTATACCACCTCAATGTGATCTTACTTGAACCTCTTGTTTCCGATATTTTGCAGGAGTTCCCCATTCTATACAAACCTTCAATGGTGATTCATACTGGGAAATCTTGTTCAAGAAATTTCAGGAGTTCCGAGTCTATACTACCCCTAACGTGATCATACTCGAACTCTTTGTTCAGATATTTCTGGGTGAATATCCGACTTCTAATAGCTACCCCAACGTGATCACATTACTCGAACTCTTGTTCAGATTATTTCAGGAGTTCCCCGATTTCTAATACTACCCCAACGTGGGTGATCATACTCGAACTCTTGTTCAGATATTTCAGGATTTCGCGATTGCTATACTACCCCCAACGCGGTGATCTTACTCCGAACTCTTGTTCAGGATATGTTCAGGATTTCCTGATTCAATACTACCTCCCATAACGTGATCATGACTCGAAACTCCTCTATATTCATATTATTATCAGGAGTTTCCTCCGATTCTATACTTACCCCCCCAGTGATTCATACATTCCGAATTATTGACTGATTTACCGTATAGATGTTTTTTGGATTTAATTTGTTCTGTTTATGGTTTTTTTTTTCCATTACGTTACTTGTTTTGCTTAATACAAATACTTTATTCTTGGATTGATGAATTGGGTAATGTCATTGTAATGCTGTTATATAACCTATATAATGTTTAATGCCTTTAATTTACAAGCTTAAAGTAACAATTTGGGTAATGAGAAGGGTTAATAGTTATGGCAAGAGATGTGAGACATGGATGTGCAGAATGTTAATAACCGGCCTGCGCGCCCAATTCTTAAACCCTTTGAAAATAACAGTTTCGTTCGTCCTTTCGAAGTGTTATCTGTAGCAATGTGTTTGACATGAATGAATTGTGTCCAGCCTCATGTTACAATACTCGTAATATTCCGCTTCCTACGACATGCTTCCAATGGCAGGAGTTGGGCCACCGGGTAGATCTTGATTTACCGATAGATCCCAAGAGTGTTTCATTAGTGTAGACTCTCCTAGGTGTACGTAAGGGCAACTATTAATTGTTTTAAGGTGGGTAAATGTAAACACTAAACACTATCTACACCAGCGCCCCCCATGTAAAAATTCGCGCTATTCCCATACCTTATAGATTACTTTTCACCACATTGCCCAGTAGAAACCCTGCAATCTAACGTACCTATAAAATTATACTTAATTCGTTACACACCCGAACCCAGAAGCATGGCAACAACAACACGCGTTCTATTTCTTTGGAAAAGTGATACTTTCCGGTAAACTTACATTTATAGGTTTAAATTTTCCCTCTACTCTGGGCGAAGGGAATTGCGTTTTGTTAAAGCCAGGTCGAGGACAACGGCATGAGAATAAAAGTTACATATAGGCCTAACACTATGTCTGGAATTGAAAACAACCACTCTCAAAAACGTGGATAACCTTCCTTGATTCTTATCAAGAGAAAAATCTGCCTTTAGGGCACCTGCAGGCCAGCAATTATTGCCGACTCAGTGTATCCAAATTGTCTCTAACAGCTTTCATCCATGCGGGTGTACCCGCCCTTGCGTAAGATTCGATCGTATTTATCTCCTCCTAGCATTAGCGAATTGTGTACACGTGATTTCACCACCGGATGTTAATTTTTAAATCCTTATTTGTTCGAGAAGAAGTGTAGAGCTTCCGTTTGCGATTTCTTTATTTAGGGTAGTTGGGGTGTATTCCTGCGTTTATTATTTCTGCGCTCCCTGCAATTTTCTTAATCCCAGAAATCAAATCGTCAGTCAGCGAGAAATACGCGCGCGCGGCCAATGACTATGTTTTCGCTCTAATCGTAGAACGGATTCTGACTCAGATGTCGATGGGCGAGGAGATTGATCTTGTCTTTATTAAGCGTTGAATATCTGTTTCTCAGAATATGGTGGGGGGGTTGATGGCAGAGAATGGAAAACAGAAAGTAGGAATGTAATTGCTAGTATGTACTACATTATTTATGAGGGTTAAACGGTCTTAGTGTTTTATGGTGAAAGGAAGGTTTAGGGTGTACGGCTCCGAATGTGTCACTGCTGGACGAGGGCGTTTGGTTGCTTGTGCTACAGATGATTGTTTATGGTAAACGAAAATATCGTCAATTTTGATTTGTATTTGGTACAAATGACTTCATTTAGAATGCATGGGCTCTAAGACTCTTCGGTTTGTTGGTTTATTTTTTTAAGATATTTAGAAAACATTTTGTTTTTATTTAATTATTTGTAATTTTTTTTTTAATTTTTTTTCATCTTATCCATTCCTCTCTTCCTACACCCCATCTAACATGTAAACAAACAAAAATTTACATCAATCATATTCAAGCATTCATTTATTTTCTTATACACTTCCAAAAATTAGAGCAATTGGCCAAAACAACAATAGAATTTACAAGTCCGTCCACTATAAAAAAAAGGGGGTGTTGTTGTAAAAAGAATGAAGCTTGCAGGGCACATTTTTCGGGAAAACATGCAGCGTGATTGAAGGTTAAGGAGCTCAGTGTTACTAAAGTTAGATCCCAACAGTAGAGGAGCGAAGATGCAGCATTGAGAGAAGAACGCAGGTCAGCGACCCATAGCTGACTCCTTGCGTCAGGTGTCAGCGACCCAATAGCTAGACTGCTTGATATGTCAGGGTCAGGCGACCCATAGCAGACATCCTTGCGTCAGGGACAGCGAACCAGGAGCTGACCAAGAGACCCTACTCCACCTCCTAGTGGTTGGTCTCCCAGGAAACAGGCTATAGCATCACGGCAGGCTGGCTGAGAGAGAAGGGATCGAAGTTGGAATGCAAACCTGGTCCCCAAAAATGCCGCGTGTCTGTAAGACGGATGTGTCGGCCGAAAGGCGCAAATATGCAGCTTCGCTGTAATACATGACTTGACACAACGCAAACAACGTCCTTTTACAGGACGAACGAGAAAGAAAGAAGAGAGATCCCCACAACTACTAAGTTGCCTACCGCTCCACTAGGGAGCAGTATGATACTTCTTTCTTTGTCTACTCAGATACCCTTTCACCACTTCCGGAAACTGGACGTGTCCATATATAGAAAGAAAGGTCCTTATATTATAAAATACACTTGCATAATCCAACCTGACAGCTTGGATCTTAGAAGGTTTTGGCTGTTATTATGTTTTGTGCCCACATTAAAAAAAAATAATTAATTAAAATAAACAGAGTATATAGTTTCCATGAACAAGCAAATAAACTCGTAGGGGGGGGGGTGTGGGGTCGCTAAGTGCATATACAACACGAAAACATGCAAACAAGAAGGTATTATCAACAAAATAATGTGTAGATCTGTTATAAACAAGTGTCTTGCCAATTATTGAAAGTATAGGCAAGAGAGCCAAGAAAGTGGCCCAGGGAGGTGCTCACAGTAAATCTGATTATGCGGAAAAAGCTACTGCGGAATTCATCTACTTTCGTGTAGGGTCAGAGCGAGTGGACATTGTAATCTTCTATTTCGTTTGCAACCAAGAATGACAATTTTTTCTAAGTAGTTATTTACTGCAGGGTGACTTGAAGAGCCACTTGCTTTTTTGATTTAATTTGTGTTTATATTCTACATAACTTGTACTTATTGGGTACTACACTGAAACGAATGTCAATATGACTGAGATGTTACCTGGGCATTTCATAAATACATTTTGTTATTGTTTTTTTATTTTGTTATTCCAAAGAAACAAGATACAATCAAACAACATGGCAAAATGTCTCCTATTATGAAATACATATGTGTAACACTAGTCAACAAATTTTCAAAAGTTTTTTGTACCAGAAATAGTAAATATACCACATTTCCCTTATTGATTTTGACATGCTGATTAAATTCTGCAAATATCATAATGAAACATCACTACTTCGCTCTGGTTATTTTTTTTTAATGATGAATTTAATTACAGTAATACAAATAATGTATGGCTTGTGTTAATTCTCTGGGGGAACAGCTAGTCTTTCTACTTTAGCATTATATAAAATTGTGGTTATATACTCAATTAATTGATATGGTCAACATAAAATGATTGAAAAAAATTAAACAAACATTATTTAAAAACGTTCCCATTGTCATGTTTTAAAAAGGCACATTTGAACCCATTGTCCGTCATTATTCATCAGTCGCTGTATTTCGAGCTCTCTTTGCTTGCTTCTTGTAGTCAAATCGATGAGGTGTCTCTTGTCCACAGTCCAACAGTAATCAGCAAAGCATTGAAGGGCTCCAATTGCCTTGATTACCTTGTCTCTCCATAGCAGCAATGTCCTGGTGAAATCGTTCACCAGCCTCATCACTGACCGATCCACAGTTTGACGTAAAGAAAATCCAGATGAGAAATCCAGAAAATGAATTTTCAAAAGACATGTTGCAGCCAAGACTCTCCATATACTTCAGAAGGAGATACTTTTCTACAATTTCATTGTAATTATCAGATCTATTGTTTTCCAAGAAAAGTGTCCACCACTGACTTAAATGCTAGCCATGCTGCTTTTTCCTTGCCATGCAACACGCAAGAAACTCGTCATCATGAAGAAGTTTTCGAATTTGCGGACCAACAAATACTCCCTCTCTTATTTTAGCTTCACTCAGTATTCTTGGAAAATTTCTGATGAGTGAGTATTTGAAAGCCTCATCTGTTTTCTCCATTGCCTTGACAAAGTTTTTTTCCATGACACCCAGCTTAATGTGCAAGGGTGGCAACAAAAATCTTGCTGGTGTCGACAAGTGCTGGGTTCTCAAAACGTTCTTACTGCCCAGGCTGCAATGACTGCCTGATTTGCCCAATGTCTTCTGATGTAATGGTCACTTCGTGCACGGCTATCCCAGAGAAAGCAACAGTACTTGGTGTATCAAACCCTGTAGTTCTAAGCAAAAGACAGCGACCACTTTTAAGTCACCAATGCAAAGTGACCAAAGATGATGATCGTATTTTTATACACTTCAAAAGCTGCTTAATGTTTTTCATAAGTACTTCTTTCAAATGAACTGCGGTGACCACCTAGAATTGAAGGTACTAACACGGTTACCATTATTCAACAAAACAGCATTTAAGCTAAACTCGTACGGTCTTGGATGGAATCAATGAAAAGCCTCCACTCTTCACGGTAAGGTATTGATTTTTGAGGCTGCACCTTTAAACCAGAAATGGTTGTGGCACGCAGAAAGAGCTGTCACCCATCTTTGAAAAAGAATGTAATAAGAAGGCTTCTGGCGGTTCCTATTCACAGAAATTGTAACATCTCTTCTGCACAGGAGATCCCACTGTATGCAATCTGGAAACCCAAAAAGCTCCGCCTTGTTCTTTGGTACAATTCAGATCTCTTACAAGATCATTCAGTTCATCTTGGGTTATTAAGTGTGGTTTAGTGGATGTGCGAGCGTTTGCTCAAAAATCTGGGTCGCTTTAGAGTTGATGGTTCAGGACCACCAATGTCCCTCTTTTCAACAGTAGAAGCAGCTGAAAATGATTCTCGCACTTTGGAACTGGTAGACACTATCATACAGCCCAACGATGGCTGATATTTGAACCCAGCGATCATCTTATGTTTTAGTTGAATTTCTCCCCTTCTATTCGTCGATCGAGTATGGTCATGAGTTAAAAACGAAAATGTTCAATTTAATAGATAAAATAGGTGCATATTTAATAAATACATCTATTAAATGAATTTCCAACACTCCTGTATAATTCTGTCACTTCTCACGCAACAACTGCCATACATTTGCTCTAGCCCCAAAATTTCGCTCAATTACACTGGACTAACCAAGACAAAAAAAAAAAATCTTTTTTTTTCTTTCTCTAACATTTCTATGGTTTTCTGGTCAATTTTAATGCGCTGTTTTTAAATCTGCAAACCGTTTTTCTCTATCAGGTCGGGATCTCTAGAAATACGCAATTGAAGTTTTTTAACAATGCATACAGTATTACAACATCATTCGTACAAGAAGTATAACAGTTATGTAGGCTTGAATTTCTTTGCAGTCGACTTTCGTCGGTGAATGGCATGTGGTACATCGCGATGAAGCATCCAACAATAATCGAGCTGGGCAAGCATGGTCACACTCCACCGTCCTTGATAACGTGACTCCATTACGGCGATATCTTGATGGAATCGTTCTCCATGTTCATCGCTGACTTCGCCAAGGTTGTCAGGTGAAAAGTCAAGATGCGAATCGAGCAAATGGATTTTGAGGGACATGTTACAGCCCATAATTCTGTATGCATCTATGCACTGCTTAACAATATGCACATAGTTCGACAGATTTTTGTGATTTCCCAGGAAAGTTATCGACGATCGAATTTGAAAATGCCATTCATGCGCGAAGTTTAACTACCATGTAACAAGTTTTTCGAATCATGTTTGTACTGCAATAACTTTCCTAATCTGAGGTCCCTACAAAGTATACCTTCCTTTATCTTTTGCATCGCTAACTTGCGGAAACTTTTCTCGAAGTTAAGTGAAAGCTTTGCTCCGTTTTATCTAAAGGTTTTTTACGGAAATTCTTCATGTAGGCCCCAACTTTATATGTAACGGTGGTTAAAATTGATGCTGTTGCGTGATAAATTCTCGCAACATCGTTTTATTACAATAACTATTTTCCGCTTTGGTATTGAATGCAGTTAAGTTTTGAGCTGTGGTCTTTTTGCGCTGGACTGCGCATGACTGGTCTTGTTTTTTGGTCGATCGGTTTCCGCCCACCACTAGTGGAGTGAGCGATTTGAATGGCGAAAGAGATGCCTCGTTGAAGAGGGGATCTCCGCTATTTTTTGTTCTGTCAGGGATGTGTAGTCCTCTTAATGGATATTTCGTTTATTCGAGATAATACCTCTAGTGTTTCCCACATGTCGGGAGGCGTGATATTTCTGTGTATTTCCTGAAGGCAAGGTAAATTGACTTTTCATTAACTCTATCGATTTTGGGTCGTGAGCGATTTCGATTCATAGCCTGTCTTCGAAAGTCGTCGTCACGAGATGTTTTCCCAGCTCACATGTCGCTGTATTGTACTGCATCGGTTGATGCATGTCCCAAGGACCATTACTTGCTACTTTGTTAAATGAACTAGGTTTGGAAAACCTTTATTATCTAGAGGATATTTTTGAGGACATTATTTATACTTCGGCAGACGTGTCTGTCTTGCTGAAGTCAGACTAAGGAGAGTGAACTGATCTCATACATCTGGTTATCTCCTGGCTGTTATAGAAAAGGATGGAGTTTTTCACCTGACTACATTTACAGCACTATGAAATATAACATGCATCTGACTCATCATTGTAATGCTGTCTACCGTCTATTGCTGTATTGAATGTTGCTGTGATAATGACTGTTTGATGTGCCTACATATTCGCGTAACCATTTTGTCACTGTGGCGTCCACAATAAATAATGAAGAAAAACGTCAACGGCTGTTACAAGAATCATTGACTTTATACGTCGTGAGTTTACTGACGTCCTATGTGGATTGCCCTGTTATTTTTGTATGAACATTGTTTTGACTGAACACATCTGCACACTACACAAAACCAGACATGCGGATACCATCCATCATCATATGGCATCACGCATCATTTGGTGGCCATAAGCTGGTTTGATTCTGGTACCAGCAAACACGGGGTCCCTTACCCACTTCATTTTCAACAAGAATTCATCAGCATCCTTCAAGAAATTAACATTCTTCAATACAGTCAACATCTTCAAAATTTTCAAAGTACTCGGCGTTGCCCGGTAAAAGTCAAAATTTCAACTTTTTGACGGAAACAAGAATTTGACAGTACCCGGCGTTGTTACATGTTGCCGGATAACTCGGACTGCTGTTATCTTTTACGCAAGTCAAGCAAGTTGCTGCTGTCAAGGTTCCAGTGCTGTCGTTTTTGTGAAGGTCAAGTGCCGGTTGAAACGGGTTGTTTTCTGAAGAAGGCCAAGTACCGATTTCCATCAACTTACTTTTGGATTAGAAGGTCAAGTGCCGAAACAACTCAACACACAGTATTTCAGAAGCTCTTGTACCATCGTGTTAGCAGTGGAAGCAGTTCAGATGTGCCATCATCGTTGGAGCTTCGCTCTTTAGGACGTTGATTGACATCCGTTTTTTCTGCTGTTCTACGATTGGAAGCCTATAAGTTAAGTGGCCTGTTTGTATGTAAACTGTGCCCTTATACTTCTGCTGAGTCTTCTGTGTATCATCTCATTCTATATGTTATATGTTTATATGTTATTTGTATATTTATATGTTTATATTTCAGCGGGTTCTCGGTTGGGTGGTGTCTCCGTTAGATTATGCCACGTCATAGAGGTCGTCTATTGTGAGCGTTTTCTGTAGGGTTTGCAAATTTCCGATACTGGAATTTGCTAAGCGACTTCTGTTGCTATTTATGTTAGCTGTGATGACATGTTTTAATATTGTTTTCGTTATTATTTCGCATTCTTTAGTTTTGTTTTGATTTGTTTGTATTTGTTAGCCTACTCTTGTCTATAATTTAGTTTCATACAACATTTTTGTTTATACACTGTGGTGTCATGTATTTTGTTTAATTATAGCGCAGATATCGTCACATTTTTTTTTGTGATATTTCATTAATTTCTGCTTTATTTTTAGTTGATTTCTGCGAACGTTTTTGTATTGTTGCTGATCTTTGTTATTGTTTACATTGTTATTGTTTACATTGTTTGCATTGTTTACATTTTCAATGTTTACATTCTGCATGTGTTTACATAGTCATTGTTTACAGTTATAGTAATTAGTTAATGGGCTATGCTAATGCACTGTTACTACTACACTGATGATAAATGAATGATGAATAGTGTCGTGCACTATTGAATGAGAAGTGCACTTATGATCAAGAATTGAGTGCTGATATTTCATATACAAGTTCTTTGATTGGAGACTTGTTTCCCACAGAGACTGGGATAATATAATGTGATGTGAATATACAAGTGCTTAATTAAGACTTGTTACACTTAGGTTTGAAATAAATTAGTTAATTATTTCAGGTTTTGGACTCATATGTTAGACAACATGTCTACATTTGAGCACTTTATTGAGCAGGGTAAATTGCTTGGGAAGACTGGTGAATAAGTTAGAAGAAATTTGCAACTGCTCGATATGATAAAGCAATGGAAGCTGAACAAAAGAAACTGCAGATGCAGGTGGATGAAAAAAGATTCCAAATGGAAATGGAAAAAACAAAAAAGGGAATCAGAAGCTGAGGAGAGAAAACTCCAGCTACAGCTAGAAGCTGAAAGACTTCAAAAAGAGGCTGAGAATAAAAGACTTGAAAAAGAGGCTGAAAATAAAAGACTTGAAAAAAAGAGGCTGAAAATAAAAGACTTGAAAAAGAGGCTGAAAATAAAAGACTTGAAAAAGAAGCTGAAAATGAAAGACTTCAAAAAGAGGCTCAGGCTGAGGAAAGAAGATTACAGAGAGAGTCTGATGAGAGGAAAGAGAAAGCAAAAATGGAACATGAAGAAAAGGTCTTAGCTTTAGAGTTGGAAAAATTGAAATTGACGAGCATGAGTAATGGTAATGATTCAAACAAGGGTTCATCTTCTGGGAAGGCTAATAATGATACTTTTAAGATTAAGTTACCAACATTTAGTCCTTCCAGTGATGACATAATGTTCTATCTGGACAGATTTGAACAAGCATGTACAGCTCATAACATAGACAAAGCAAAATATGTTTATCAGTTATCAGGGATACTGACAGGTAAAGCTCTAAGTATATTAAATATGGTGGATGAACCTGACAAAACAATTATGAGGTTGTCAGGGCCGCTTTGTTAAAGAAATATCAGCTTAACGAAGACGGCTATCGTCTACAATTTAAAAACATGTTTACCCTGAAAATGGAGTTGAATTCTCCGAGTTTATTGCAAGAATACGCATTACTTTCTCACGATGGGTTGAACTATCTAAGACGGAAAAAACTTATGAAGGACTTATGGACTTAATACTTAGAGACAAAGTCATGTCGTCTGTCAATGAGTCTTTCCTTGCTTTCCTTCATGAACGTAAACCTAAAACAATAAAAGAAATGGAAGATTTCTGTTGCCAATACGTAACTGCGCACCCACACATAACCATGGGTAACTCTAAGGTGAAAGAAGGTTTACCAGTTGCTTCGGCAGCTCCGTATGTGCCAAAAACTTTGCTCGTAGATTCCAACAAAATTTTGATAGAAAGAGTAGCGGTAATTTCTGTCAAAATCATGGAAATCAATTTCATGGTGATTCTTCTTCGAAGAATTGGAGACAACCTGATAGTACTCGTTACTATCACCCTAATAATTATAAGCATTTCAAAAGAGGATATGGTAATAGAGGTTATTCCTGCCGAAGACCTCAGAACCAAACAAATAGATGTTCGCATCAATGTGAACATGATAGTAATCGTGGAAACTGGAATTCGAACCAGGATAACAATTACAATAGAGACAATAATAACTGCAGAGATAATAATAACTCTGATAACTTCAGAGGTAATAATAGTCGGGGTAGATCTAAACACAAAAAAAAGAGATATCAGCAGGCTAATGCTGTACAACAGGAAACTGAGGGAGCCTGTAATCATGTTGTTGATAGTAAAAACTTTGACGCTGTCACAGGTTCTGCTTTTGACTTTGAGAGAGCAAACAAATGCCCCCAATGCAGTACTTTATTCGAACCGGGTACCATAACTACTTTGAGTTGTGGTCACCCACTTCCCGCTCTTCCTGCTGCTGTTGCGCATGACGGGAGGGGTTCTTTAATTCTACATAAGGGTCTTGTTAATGATACTCCGGTCTCACTACTTTTCGATTCCGGATGCACCACTATTGGTGTTAGACAATCGCTTGTAGATCCATCTTGTGCTACAGGAAGGGTTATTAAATTTGTCACATTTGGCGGCACTCTAGAAAAATATCCTACTGCTGTAATTCGCATTGCCACTCCTTTCTTTACTGGAGATGTGCATGCTTGTCTCTTACCAAATCCTATTGCGGACCTTATTATTGGTCGTATTCACGGAGTTAGGGAGTGTACCCCACAGCAGATTGCTGCTTGGGAAGATAATAACATGCAAGCTACAAATGCAGTAGTTACAAGAGCACAAGCTCTACAAACACCCGAAACTTCACTGAATAGTGATAATGAAGTTGATAGCCAAGATAGTCACTTAGTAATCACTCGTGACTCTTTCATAAAATTGCAAGAAGAAGATCCTTCTTTAAAAAAATTCTTCGTTCTTGCGAAGAAAGGTGACCCGAATCAGGATACAAATAGAAAATCTTGGATTGCAATGAGAAACGGCGTACTTGTACGTATGGTACAAGATTCGACTACGTCGGCACATTCGCAAATTCTTGTTCCCAAGAGCATGAGAGTGCAAATATTACAACATGCTCATGACTCGCAATGTGCTGGACATATGGGTTTTTTCCCGTACGAAGTCGAGAGTCCTTGCGGCTTTCTTTTGGCCTTTTGTCAATAAGGACATTCGTATTTACTGCCGATCATGCAAGGTATGTCAGGAGGTCAAATCTAGAGGACCACGACATGCTGCGCCTATCCAGGCTGCTGACATTCCTATTCGGCCGTTTCAGAAAATGGCCATAGATATTATTGGCCCTTTTAAGGTCAAGTCGGCCAGAGGACATCAGTTATCCTTACATGTGTCGATATGTGCACACGTTGGCCAGAGGCTATTCCTCTTAAGAGCATATCTACTACAGATATCGCAGATGCTCTTTGGTTGATATTTTCTCGCTTGGGGTTCCCCAGAGAAATATTGTCAGACCATGGCACTCAACTCATATCTGACACTATGTCACAGGTAATGTCTACCTTACATATTGAACGATCTCTCAGTAGTATCTACCATCCTATGTCTAATGGGTTAGTTGAGCGTCTGAATAGAACGCTCAAGACTTTGCTTGGTAAGATAACTGAAGATCATCCTCAAGATTGGGACAGGGTTTTACCCGCGGCTCTCTTTGCCTATAGAGAAGTCCCTAATGAACACACAGGATTTTCTCCCTTCGAACTTGTCTTTGGCGCGCGTCCGCGCGGCCCTATGTCTTTATTACACGATCTCATCACTGCCGATGATATTAGCGATGAAACTCAATCCTCATAATAGTATGTCATTGCTCTTAGACAAAAGATCATTGAGGCATGTAAGCTAGCAACTGCTTCATCAGAAATTGCTAAAGAGAAGGCAAGACAGTTTGCTAACAAGAATAGATGTCTACGACAACTTTGTCCAGGTGACAAAGCATTCGTCCTACTCCCCAGTAGGGAAAATAGACTTCTTATTGCATGGAAAGGTCCGTATGCAATAGTCTCTCGGATTTCCGATGTTGACTATGTGG
This sequence comes from Oreohelix idahoensis, assembly GCA_024509875.1. Taxonomy (NCBI): domain Eukaryota; kingdom Metazoa; phylum Mollusca; class Gastropoda; order Stylommatophora; family Oreohelicidae; genus Oreohelix; species Oreohelix idahoensis. The sequence continues at coordinate 72,025 of JAMPIV010013076.1, forward strand.
TCGATATTGATGGAAAGCATAAAACTTTCCACATAAACATGCTTTTTTCGGAATTTCACGAACGTCCGGACTATTTGCTGCCTATTTTCCAGCAACGGATGATGCTCCTGCACCTCACGGTCATTATTCATCCCTGTCTGTCATACAGGATGAGGAATCTACCTTCTCTGATGTTAACCTTCCCCTTCCAGTGGTTCCATTACATTCCACGGAATCTTGGAAAAACGTTTCTGTTTCTCCTAATCTTTCTGGTGACGAACATCGACAAGTCTCGTCGATGTTACAAACATTTCAGGATGTTCTCACTGACATTCCTGGACACACAGATGTCATAGAACATGACATAATTCTTACCGACAATAATCCAATTAGGGTTAGGCCTTATCCTATTCCTATACACTTTCAGTCGCAAGTGGAAAAGGAATTGGATGAAATGATTCAATTAAATATAATTGAACCATCGACTTCACCATATTCTTCTTCCATGGTTATTGTCCGGAAGAAGGATAAGAACATACGAATTTGTGTTGATTATCGCAAATTGAATCAGGTCACAAAGTTCGATGCTGAACCGATGCCTTTGTTAGAAGATCTACTGATTAGACTTTCTAATTCTAGATTCTTCACTAAACTTGACTTGTCTAAAGGTTATTGGCAAGTGCCTTTAGCAGAGCATGCCAAACCTCTTACTGCTTTTTCTACACCTAGGGTCTATTTCAATGGAATGTTATGCCTTTTGGTCTCATGAACGCCCCTGCCACTTTCGTTCGCATGATGCGTCGAATTCTGTCACATCGTTCGGATGTCATCGCATACTTAGATGACATCTGTCTCTTCAGTGATACCTGGGAAGATCACTATTTAGGGTTATATGACTTACTGTCCACTCTACGTGAGAATAATTTGACAGCAAAACCTTCTAAAGCTTTTGTTGGTTTTGGTGAAATCTCTTTCCTGGGTCATCGTGTTGGTCATGGTCTCTTGAAGACAGAAGACCACAATACTTCCAAAATACTGAACATCTCTGTTCCTAAAACGAAGAAACAAGTTAGGAGTCTCTTAGGTTTAATTCAATTTTATGGGAGATTTATTCCAAATTTATCTTCGATCATGGCACCTCTCTCAACATTGTTGAAGAAAGGTTCGCCTAATCTGGTCCGTTGGTCTGAAGAATGCCAATCTTCACTAGACCAAATCAAGAATATATTTTCTCTCCTCCCATCTTAAGATTACCTACTCTTGATAGGACTTTTGTTCTTCGGAGTGATGCTTCATCCACTGGGATTGGAGCAGCACTGATGCAAGAATATGCAAATACTCTGCATCCTGTTATGTACATTTCTAGAAAACTAAATGCGGCAGAGAGGAACTACTCGGTTTTAGACCGTGAGTTGTTAGCGATGGTTTGGTCAATTCTAAAGCTACAAAGATTCCTCCTGGGCGCACATTTCATTCTAGAGACTGATCAGAAAGCTCTTACAGCTATTCAGACTAAGAATTTGAAGAGTTCGAGATCCACTCGATATGCTATAGCTCTTCAACCTTTTCACTTCACGGTACGAGCTATCCGTGGTGCGGATAATGTGATGGCTGACATTTTGTCTAGATGCCCACATGACTCCAACTAATACTTCTGTCCTATATTTCCATATATTACAGAGTCATAACACACCTATATTTCTACAATAGATTAGCACATCTGTACTTACTTTATATGTACACACTATCGTGCTTTGTTGTCATCTTCTTCTGTTCGTTTTTTAAGATGATAGAGGAGGACTGAGTAGTTAATATAAGGGCCGTTAGTTTACTAAACAGCCACAATTATTAATAATGTATTGTACCTTATGAAGCATATTAGTTATTAATTAGCATTATATTGCTTGTACTTTCTCAGAATGTCATTGTTGAGCTGAGGACTTACCTTACTAGTATCAAGCATGACGAGTTCTAGATTGTGTACTTACCCTCGGAATACCAGAGCATATGTCCTGGATCGTCATGTAGTTTTACTTTACTATGTACTTATGTCATTACATGTCAAAGAATGTACTATTTAAATTTTCCTATCAGATTTGTACATCCATTTTTTAAAGACAATATTAGAGTATGCTGTTTAATGATGATTATAGTAACTTGCATACGTATATTGTGTTTACATGCTAACGTGATGTGTGTTGGTGACACCTCCCCGATGTGAATATTTTTTGAGACATATTTATTTTTCTGTTGAGGTATATCCTCACCAGACACTCTAAATTTAGCCTCATGTTAGGCAATTTAATTAATTATCAGCGCATAATTCGTGCGTTTTGAGCCGCTTATCGCATGCTCTTTGATATTTAAAAAAAAAAAATATGTTCCACATTTTTTTTTTATCGGGAGGAGGTGGTGATATGTTGCGTGATAAATTCTCGCAACATCGTTTTATTACAATATCTATTTTATAACGCAAGGGCAACAACTGCTTGAAATTTATAGTCACTTTTTTCGGTAAGCATTTGTCTTCTCGCGTTGGTATTGAATGCAGTTAAGTTTTGAGCTGTGGTCTTTTTGCGCTGGACTGCGCATGACTGGTCTTGCTTTTTGGTCGATCGGTTTCCGCCCACCACTAGTGGAGTGAGCGATTTGAATGGCGAAAGAGATGCCTCGTTGAAGAGGGGATCTCCGCTATTTTTTTTTTGTTCTGTCAGGGATGTGTAGTCCTCTTAATGGATATTTCGTTTATTCGAGATAATACCTCTAGTGTTTCCCACATGTCGGGAGGCGTGATATTTCTGTGTATTTCCTGAAGGCAAGGTAAATTGACTTTTCATTAACTCTATCGATTTTGGGTCGTGAGCGATTTCGATTCATAGCCTGTCTTCGAAAGTCGTCGGGGTTTGGAAAACCTTTATGTTATCTAGAGGATATTTTTTGAGGACATTATTTATACTTCGGCAGACGTGTCTGTCTTGCTGAAGTCAAACTAAGGAGAGTGAACTGATCTCATACATCTGGTTATCTCCTGGCTGTTATAGAAAAGGATGGAGTTTTTCACCTGACTTACATACATTTACAGCACTATGAAATATAACATGCATCTGACTCATCATTGTAATGCTGTCTACCGTCTATTGCTGTATTGAATGTTGCTGTGATAATGACTGTTTGATGTGCCTACATATTCGCGTAACCATTTTGTCACTGTGGCGTCCACAATAAATAATGAAGAAAAACGTCAACGGCTGTTACAAGAATCATTGACTTTATACGTCGTGAGTTTACTGACGTCCTATGTGGATTGCCCTGTTATTTTTGTATGAACATTGTTTGACGGAACACATCTGCACACTACACAAAACCAGACATGCGGATACCATCCATCATCATATGGCATCACGCATCAGATGCTGTCTTTGTTAACTAATGGTTCGTGTATTACATTTTTAATGCTCGAGCTGCATACGATACCCTGATTAGTGTCCACACCTTTCTTGCATAATGTTCAAGTCTGTTGTCGGCTGTCCCATTCACATAGGAAGCAACACAAAATTTTAGTATACCCAAGTCTGCAATGCCCGTGGAGAAATTGCAATGACCTTTAGGTCTCCACAAATCCGCCATTGGTAGTCATTGTACTTTATTTTTGCCAAAAGTATAGCCATATTGTCATAAGTTTCTTTCATATGAACAGAGTAGGCGACTGGAATTGATGAAATGAAAATAAATTTCGTTATGCAATAACACGTGGCTTTTTAGACTAGTCTTGGAAGAGTCGATGAAAAGTCGCCATTCGTTGACTATGTGCTCATGACCGAGGTGCACCATTAGACCGTTTACATCTTTGCAAGAGCAAATGTCATCATCCATCTCAAAGTATTGAACAAGTTCTCTGTGTCTATGACGAAATTTAGATATCGGAGTATTGGGCGCTAAAAGATTCCATTCTTTGAGTCGCGAACCGAGTAATTCCGCTTGTCCTTTGGTGAGAGTGAGATCGCGTATTAGATCTGAAAGTTCTGAATGGTTAATTAAGTGAACACCATCATTCACCGGTATATAATCCGAGTCAGAATTAGTTTCTAAAGCAGGTAAACTATCACTTTCTGATGGTTCATTCACGTCCAACGGATATTGTTTCTGGTGAATCAGAAGAACTGGGATCAGACACGTGATTGGATCATGAAGGCACTGGTTTCGAAAACGATTCAATATTTTGGATAAACCACAAGTCTTTCTAGTTTTTAAAAGTGAAACCATGGATATTTGTCAAGCAGAAGTAACAATCAGTAGCGTGATTTGTCGGTTCACGCCATATTAAACTAATACTGGCACTCCAAAAGGCATCGACTTATGCTTCGGCGATTTTTCGTAACCTCACCTGCCAATGTATTTTGCACAAGTCGAACAAACTGCATTATCTTGGCTTACCAATAGATGTTTATATCTGGCAAAAAATCATCAACTTCGTCGAATGCATTTTATTAATTTTTAATAAGTTATATAGTAAAAATGAAACGGAGCAAATAACGGTTTCCCAAAAATATATTTATTCACAAATATCTTAAGAACCCGACGTGATAGAGATAAACGGATTTCAAATTTGAAATCAGCGCAAGAAACTGACCTAAGAACACTTATTCTTATATAAGAAAGAAAAAAAAAAATGTTGTTTTGTCAGTGTTATCATTCACACTTCCTTTTTTTAATAAGAGGAATCTGTAAACATTCACAGATGGAGAAATTTTTAACAAATGAATTTCCATTATAAATTTTAAATTGTGGAAGTTACATTTTTAATACCGCATGGCGCGTCTTTCAATTTTTGGAAATAGTGGAATTGTATAAATTCTACCTCTCAAATGTGCCTGCTGCAGGTTCTAGTGAGTCAGTTGATGTTTTCAACAATATGATGTTTCCTAACAATGTGGAGAAATTGAGCTAATCGTCTTAGCGTTCTTTGCGTTGGCGTTCTGGTGACTGATGGTTTCTTTTCTGTTCTCTATGTTTTAATTGAGTTTTTGTACAGTACAATGGCTTCCTCTGGAATTTGCATTTTATGATATTATTATTGTTTGCTGTTTCTTAGTTTTTTTCCTAACAAATGCGTATGTGTGAATAGGTGTTTCTTCCTTTTGTGTTTAAGTGGTTGTGAAGGAGGCTTAGCAATAACTGTTGTACTGTGATTCGCTTCTTGGAAAACATGCGAGGTGGATGTACTTGTGTCGTATATGTTTATAACTGGACTATGGTAGGAGTGTATAGATGTTGATGCAACAAAAACTGGGCGCATGCGAGCTTAAATTAACAAGAGTTAGTGTTAAAGTTCTCACTCAAATTTTTATGCGAGCACAAAACAGTTATTTGAGAGTATCCAGGTCCATATATCAATGAGTATTCGCCCTTTAATGTGGAGCTGACACATCAACCTCCATTTGTAAAAATAACAATCACTAATGTGGGCTGAGGCCAGCGAAATCAACCTCCTACCTATGTACAGAGCTATTCCTGACAACAGCATAACTGACTTGACTACAACTAACTGAACCCTGACTAATAGCTAAAGTGACTGACCTAGAACCATGGTAGGGGTCAGAAAGAACATCACAAAGTAGATTAGAGCATATTTTTTGTTTTTTAAAGACCAAAATATGTACTTTTGCAACATAATTGCCAGTTGACATCACTTATAATTAAATTATGTTCATAGTCTTATCCAGATTGTGCTGACTGTTTGTCCCCGATAGTAAACTTGGCTGTTTCAAGAACTTCTCCCATTATGCCCTCCTTTTTGAGTTTTTTTGTATTCGTCAATTAACACTTCTACAGAAATATAGTCGAATGCTGTGTGGGTTTTTATCATCTGATAGACGATAATCCGGCCATTCAAACATAAAAGTGACAACAATATCATATAAAGTTAATTAGAACAGTTCAGTTCTTTCTGAATTGAATCCGTTGATCCTTTTTTTAGGAGTTAATTCTCTCTTGCCACAGGCTCAGCACAGTGGGCACTGGACACAATTCATATGATGCAAAAAAACAGTATGTTCCATTTCGTGTTATGATATATAGTTACTTTACACTATGTGAATTATATACAAATAAGGGAATATGCTGATTGGGACTATCTAATAAAAGCCTAAAACCAAAGAATTGTTAGAAACAGCATTATCCCTTTTCGAATGAAAGTAAGATAAACAAACCAGTTACTTCTAGAATTCTTTGGCAGCCGTCGTGGGAGTGCACGGTAAGATTGTTCTACCAACGAACACTAATGGAACATCTCCCTTATCTCACACACAATATAAAAAAAATTTCACTATATAAAATACAAAGATTAACCTAGACCCTTGGAAAGATAGATCAACAGTATCTTGTGAAAGTAAATCTAATCTATAGCTTTACATGTTTTCTGACGCGACTTATATAACGTAGAGCCCCACCCCCCTAAATAATCATTATAAAATGATAGAAAAATGCAAAAAACACAGATGGTGCTCTTACCAAATAAGTATATATTTTTTTTATCAAACTTATTTTGAAGATTTAATAATCGATTTAGTAGGCCGACCCTCTGTGCAACCTACGTTTCTGCATTCTATGAAATACTTTATCTGATACTGCTTTGGATCATGAATCTTGAACTTCCCCAAGCCTTACCTCTATACTGGATAAAGTAACAAGAACGTATGGGGATGGAAATTAATATAGAAAAAAGCAAGATATTGGGTGACAATAGCCAAAAGAAACATTGTTTTTCCGAGACCTGAACATTACGTTTATAATTGGGCAAAACGTTCTAGACAGAATTTTAACACCCGGATATTAAAGTCTTCTCGGGTCCGCAACTATAAGCGCTGGACTGAGAAGATCTCAACTCCTGCAATTAAACTATAACTTCAAGACAAGACCTTGATAGGCCTCTACGTTCACATCTGACATAGGTTTTGAAAATGTGACCCTGTGAAAAGTATCTATCCAGTTTTACTTCCGTGAAGGATCCAAAATTAACAAATCACTTGTAATTATCTATTGCATAAAATTACCTCTTTTACTTCTGGCTGTATGGCGTCCGTGGGAGAGGCTGGACAACTCACTGGCAAGAATACCGGAGTCGAAGCGGATTCAGTGCTTTCTGCGAGCATAACATGAGTTGAAAGAAGTAGAATTTTGCTATCAAACTTACAGAGGCTATAAATACACAAAACAAATGGTCTATATTAGAGAGAAGATAAACACCGCCAGGGCCCACCAAGAAACCACTTTTTGACCAACAGTGAAGACACGTCGAAAGCATTTGCCTGGTTTGGGACATGTAACCCGCCTCATGCACTCCCCGCCTTTCGAAAACGCATCCTTCAGGGAACATTCGGAGAAGTGGAATAAACTGGATAAGAGGAAGGCAGAGAGAACAAAGTCCGAGGCTTGAAAGTAACAATCCCAGAAGATGAATATGTCAGGGACACTGTTGTTTTTACCCCACAACTTATGTAACGTCATTTCTGTCTGAGTGATAGAGACAGTGGCGAGTGACCCAGTCATGGCTGATAGCTTCCACCAATGGCACCCCTACGACCCATGACAGGGTTTATTTACGGGCTGAGATAGATTATTTAAGATTTGAGAGTATCATGAAATGCGTTTACAGTTATTAAAATGTTATAAAATCTGGTGAGCAATATTAGCTGTGTACTGTAATGCCAAACCACAAAACTGACCTACTCACACATTCTTCGAACTATATGAAACCCAAAAAATTAAAGTATCTGAAAATAATAATACTTTAGCTCTTGTCCATACGCGAAGTGAGCAGTCCCTGTTCTATAATTTGGCACACATAAAACTACCGAAACACGGAAACTAAGGCCGAGTTTCTTTAACGATAATTACAATGTAAATAAAAAGTATTGACTTATTTTTTTATGAAGTTTTCCTCAAATGATAGGCGAACGCACTGTTCACTTATCAAAAGTCTGTAAATGTAAGATCGTGCACAGTCAAAACTAATTTCAAACAAATAAACAAATGCAATCAAAAAAAATAGATCACTAGTCAACAAAGTTTTGTTTAAGTACACACCAAAGCGGAATCTTTTTAGCGCTGTGATTAATCCAGAACTAGTTGTGATAACATCAGAAATTAGATTTATATGTTGTATTTAAACTGATTTTACACACACATCAGCTTGAAGTTTTCCTCCGGGAATTCCCACCCCAAAAAACTTAAATAGTCTTTTTTACGGTGCACACGAAAATTTTAATACCGCGGTGTCAGAATTTCCGGTCACCGAAACTAAAAGAGCGCTCTGGTATAGGTGCCACAAAAACAGCCGTGCGCCGATGTGGTAAGCCATATCAAGGGACGTATTGTGTCAGAGGGATTGTTTGGATATTTACCAGAAGTCCATTTTTTCTTCTAGTTTCGTCGTGATATGCCTTCCCAATTGGAGGGACCATGCGAAAAGTTAACAGATTGTCTATACTGAAGAAAACACTGAAACAGCTGGGTCTCTACCTTCCCAAATCATCTGAGTGAACTAGTTTGGGCAAAAAGCATAGCTTGTCCTTGTTTATGCGTAGTAGAGAGCCAAGATCAAAAACCCATCTTAAGTATAGTGCATGTGCATCATTTTATTTCAGATCAAATGTAGTGCGCCCTATCTAACTGATATCTTGATCTCCTAATCTAGCATCACAAAATACGAAACATTTACGGGCGCCTATACATTTATATTCACCTTTAGCTACTATATATTCGGCTAGCGGTTTCTATATTTGTTAGGATCAGAAAAAATAGTCACCAATTGATACCACCATTAAGAGCAAAATCATCTAATCGAGAGTAAACGAGAGAAATTATTAGCAATGTTCACACATGTCCTTAGGCTCCTCTACTCCATATTCTTAACTACGCAGTAACTTTCTTTCATAAAGTACAAATGCCATCTAACGTAATGGCAAAAATCTGCGTTATTCCAGAGTAGTAAGATATTTAATAACACAAAAAAAAGAGCGATGTTTCATTATAAAATCCATATGTAGGAAATTCTGCAAAATATATCAACTTCTAGGTATTAACATTTTCTTATCTGGTCCTACTAGCACAAAAATTAAAGAGAGTGGCCAACTTATTAGATCATCGTTTACATCGCGTGAGCGCAGCTCCACAACCAGTTGCGAGTCATATTATATATAAATTGACCGTGAAAATTAAATTAAAACAAGTGATGCATATACATTGCTTAAAACTAAGAGCCAAAATCAATCATTTTGTTTCTAATGTTCATTATTCGATTGTATTTCAGACCACGGTCCAAACAAATTTAAGTTAAGTACTTCAGCTAGTGATTTACATTTACTGTTAACGTTTTGTTGTCTTATCTGGACTAGGTGGTAATTCAAAAACAAGATATGTGAACCTAGAGTTATGAGTAAATGTATTAATTGCTGTAGGATGAGAACAGAGAGTTGTCTCTGTGAATAGAAAGTATGCATAAAATCTATCTTTATGTTTTGATGTTTTTGTTTATTCAGTCAAGATTTAACTCTTATGTCCGAAAAAAGAAGTGGAAGTACATATAACCCCATATTAACTTAAGAAGTCTGGCTTGTTCAATTCCTCCTTTAATTCGGAAAAAATAATCCAAGATGCAACCTTTGGGACAGAGATTGAGGAGCCCTTACACGTACTTCTCTACGTAAAAACGATTAATGTTGATCAACAAACAAGACAATGATAACGAAACGATATAGTCTTAGAAGAACTCTCATGTCCACCGGGTTGCGAAGAATTATCTCACTGTTACAAATTTAACCAGTGAAGTTAGGCAACTCCCTCTAATTGAGATAAGGAATTACATAATGTGAACGAGTATTTCACTTAAATGTCTTATGTAACGTGAGAGGGAGCATACTGAGAAAGACACCTAAAAACAGTACAAAGCCCTATAAAAAATAGGAAATGGAAGTTATGAACTCTTAACGGAGAAGAGTAGAAAAGCGCTCGTGACAATTTCTTAATTATTATTCAGCAACAGACATGAAAGCTCGATATACTTGGAGTCTATGCAGAGGCAAGAACTTTTGAGATACAGGCTACATATAAAAGAGACACTATGAACACTCTTACATACGACATCAGGCGGGTGAGAAAAAAGCACGAGGAAAGAGGGGTATGAAAATGTTGGATAAAGTTAATGATGTTAGAAAAATCCGTTAATTGTGGATACTTGACACCCAACTGACAGAAATGAAGTATTACTAAAAAGTGAGAGCTAAAGCCATGTCGACATACGCAATCTTACAAACTTATGGCATCCAACTAAGATTCACAAGCGAGGAAGAAAATAGAAAAATACTATGAAAGATCAAACACAACAACCACACTAAGACCTTCAAATCACAGTAGTGTGATTACAGTAATGGTGATATGAATGTGCCAAAGATAGAAAAGGGAAAATACAAGAAAATAGGTAGGGACAGTATGATTGAGGGACAGAAGAAATTGAAAGTGAGTGATACATACACTTAATCCATTTCTGTGAAGCGTAAAACCAGCTGTTCATATGTAACACTAGCCTTTTTTGACAACACCTGACCAAGTAAATATAATACACATGGAAAAGCCCAGGAGATATAACGACGAAATCAATCGAGAGAAACGAATAACATATAAAACATAGATTTAAGAACAGTACTGTCAGCAATTTCAAGAGTATACAAATTCCAGTGCCTGCCCCGGACAAATAAATTTCAGAATCACAAATACACCATCGTCATCAAAGTAAATAAAAACTGAAAAGACAGACTAAACAGCAAGACACAAGTGAAGTAACCCCAGATAGAAATATTTCACGCTGTGAAGTACAACCAGATATAAAACAGAAATATTTAAATACGAAACGTCCAGATAAATAGAATATCAACATTATTTGACAGAAAGCATGAGCATTAATAAAAGAAAACCACAGAAGAAAAAAGTCAACCAGCAACATGGAGTAATGCTTAAAACAAGCAATACAAATCACAAATGCAAATTTACCTAAAAAGAGTCCTACATAGAAGAAAAAACGAAAATTTGGGGATGACCAGATGACATCATTAGGATTAGAAAATGACCGAAAAGAATGAAAATGCAAAAAACACTTCCGATATAAAACAATAAGAAATGACATACGTACTTAATGAGAGGAGAACGCAAAAGAACGGTGGGATAGAAACAAAAAGACAAGGAAATAGAAAGATTTGTGAGAGGCAAAGTCACATGACAAGGAAGAAGATATGCATGCAAGCTAAATAAAGAAATTAACTCAAATATGCGTTCACGGTTTGCACAGGATGGAAGCTGTGTATCAAGAACAAGAAATAGGTGTAAATAATACATTGTGAGAAAGACAAAAAAAATCCTCAAACAGATGGGCAGAAAACGTAAAAGAATTATTCCGAGGACAACAGAGTGTCAAAAAAGCCATCCACCATAATCTAGAATAACAAAGCCGCAAAGAAACATTCAGTGCATATCAGAAAGTGATAATGCAATTCATATGATAACAAAAAGGAAAAGTCAGCAGGCATGGATAACCATAAACAATTAAACAAGGAAAGAATCTCTGCGAGAGACAAGTTGCGGATAAAGATACATCAATCATACATAACAGTATTTGCAACGCTATTCTATAATGACAATACAACAGGAATATATACCGAACATATAAAAGACGCGACTGAAAGACTATACAGGTTTTTTAAATCAATAACACTTGCCGAGGAACAATAACAAACCAAGATATGCACACAGAGAACTGGTGATTGTCCAAGCTTAAATACTTTCAAACAAACAACTCTTATTACAAATATTGGAGGGTAAACCTGAGTGGGCCCTGTAAACAGTAAAATTAAATAGAAACAAATATAAAGGTATAGTTTAACAGAAGGGCCATACTTAACTGTAAAGGCAAATAAAGGAGAAGTAAAACAACCCAAGAACAATAACAGAGAAAACAGAGAGACTAACAGCATCGAATGAGTATTGGTATTACCCAGGTAATTGAAAAAATCAACTAGTCGACTTCTTCCGGTGGCAGACACACAACACCACCCAGACAATTAGAGCCGATGCAATCTGAATCATCACTATTACTATCTAAAAATCCGCTTACTGCCATCTACG
>JAMPIV010013077.1:0-20000 GCA_024509875.1 Oreohelix idahoensis
GTACCCTACCACTCTACTGGAATACCTCCAGCCACGTTATTATTTCGATGACCCATCAAAGGACCCCATGGTTAATAAAAATTAGCCAGTCAAAATTATTTTTACACATGAAACTATGTTTGAAAAACTTGAATTCTGTTTGCTTCAAGGAAATGAATATGGTACCGAAAATTAAAATCCATGCATTAGAAGCAATATAGCATCACAAATATACCAATTTGTATATTTTACATATATAATTAGGTAAAAATGCACTTACCTGACATACTTTAAAAATTTATATAAAATCATCCACAAAGGTTTTAGTGAAAATAAACATACAGAAATGTGGGCAAATGAATGTACTTTCCAGTGCAATATGTATCTAAAATTTGATATTTTCAATGAAATTCTTCATTTTTGGGGGTTAAACCTCCCCTTGAGGGAGTGTTTTGTAAGACCCACATTTTCTTGACCATCGGCCACCTTAACCTTCCCAGAGTTCCTCTGGTACCCAATTCATGAGGCTGGGTCGAACCATTAACCTCTGTGGTCAAAAAACCCACCTCAACTGGGGATCGAACCATGGACCACGGAGCTAGGTGGCGTCTGGCGAGGGGCCAGAGAAAATTATATATATATATATATATATATATATATATATATATATATATATATATATATATATATATATATATATATATATATATATATATATATATATATATATATATATATATATATATATATATATATATATACTGAAGCACATTAAAAACGCACCACCTGTATAATCCAGGAACAGAGTGTGAAATGTAAATATAAGTGTTTACAAGTTTACATATTTGGAATCTTTATACATTTTCCTATGAATCCATTCTTCTTCTTCTTCTTCCGTCCTTGGCCAACGACCGGCAAAGTGGCGTCTTAAGGGCAACAGCGAATATATTTTCTTTGCCGTTGTTCCCATCACGCCTAATGGCGTCTTTAGGGCAACGACAAATCAATCCGTTTGCTGTTGTTTCCGTAATCAAAGTGACTGGCAAACGGGTGATCAGCCCGTTGGGTATGAATCCATGCTGGTTATTAATTTGTACATTTGATTGTTATGAAATTCATTGCATTCTGTGCAGGCAAGGGAGAAAACCAAAAATGCAACCAATAAAAAAATTCATTCACACTATCCTCAGTATCTGGTATGTCCACCGTGTGCTTGCAAACAAGCTTGGCAGCGGCTCCGCATGGAACGCACAAGTCTCTGAAGGAAATTCCGGGGAATCAAGTCCCATTCACGTGTAAGAGCAGCTTCGAGCTGTTGCAGATTAGCTGGAGAACCTTGCCTGTAGACTTTGCGTCCAAGCTCGTCCCACAGATGTTCTATAGGGGACATGTCTGGTGATAGGGCAGACCAATCAATCGTCACAATGTTCTGCTGCTGTAGATATTGCTGCGTAATGCATGCGGTGTTCGCACGTGCGTTATCCTGCTGGAGAAGCTGCAAGTCTGGATAATTTGTGAACGCAGGAGCAACCAATGCATCCAGAACCTCATCTCGATATGTCACAGCATTAACATTTCCACGGAAGACGTGAAGAGGCAAGCGATGGTGAAAACTGAATCCTCCCCAAATGTGAATACTGCCACCTCCAAATCGGCTGTGCTAACGAACACAGCAATCTGCAAAGCGCTCTCCACACCGTCGCCAAATCCGCATACGTCCATCAGCAAAGGATATGTTGAATCTGCTCTCGTCTGTGAATAGGACAGCATTCCACTGCAGTCTAGTCCATCTGACATGTTGCTCTGCCCATTGCAGGCGCTGCTGACGATGTCTGTGAGTCAAGTTTGGCCCAACATAAGGTCGTCTTGCAGTAAGGCCTGTATCTCTGAGTCGTCGTATGACTGTCATTCGAGAGACTTGCCCACGTCTACCCACTATTGCTCTTGCTGTTTGAGTTGCCGGGAGAGAACGATTCCTTAGGTGACTCAGCACAATATGACGATCTTGCGCAGGGGTAGTAACTCGTGGTTGGCCACTCCGAAGTCTATCCCGGGCACTGCCAGTGGTTCCGTAACGTTCATTGAGACGTACAATAGTGCTGTGGTGGCAATTCATCCTTCTGGCAATGGCCCGCGAGCTCATTCCGGTCTCCAACATACCAATGGCTCGTTGGCGGTCGTTTTCAGATAGTCGTCGCATGTCAAGCACATGTACTGGGTGTTTTGTCTCAACGGCCTTTTTATACCGAGTATACTGCCACAACGCGTACACATTTTCAGGGTCATAGCTGTTGGGAATCGTGTTGCACGTGTAACTTTCATTGTTTTCATGTAGTCTGAACATAAACCCGTGGGTTAAATCATGCACTTTCCATTCCAGCAGCCATTCGCTCTCTGCATCATGACAAACACGGGGAAAATCCATTCCCACACTTTTTTCCAGCTTCTCGGCATTAGTATATATAATAGTGGTGCGTTTTTAATGTGCTTCAGTATATATCATTGCTGGCTGAGCAACCTTGAACATTGGCTGTCTGGGGCGACAGGTACTGACTTGACACAGCGTTCTCGCTCGATACAAAGCTCTCTTTTATAGGGAAAATGGCCCCACTAAGAGCCTCTGATCTCTGTCATTTTGCGTGCAGGTGGCCACAAAGAGTCGGCGGGACTGTCGGTGGCAAAGACACTGAAGAAACGAGGATTTCCCCCCGATGCGATAAGATTAAAAGAATTAAAGTCTCGCGGTTGGCAAGTAGTTTTGAGAAGCAGCCGGGCTCGGAGATGGTCCGAAATACCGAGCCTCTCATGGGACATGAACAGGTGCTGAGCCGCCGCTGCTCACTTTCTCCAGTCTAATTGAAAAGACATTTGAAGAAACGTGCCGACCAACAACATAAAGTTTTGTCGGCTAGCGTAAACGAGCAAAACTTGCATGAGTGAAGAGACTTCAGGGACTGTCTAAATTAAGATTGACACTAACGGGGTCTGGAATTTTACAATAGACTTCAACGGAAAAGTAGAGGGTAGGGGACAAAATCAAATTTAAGAAAGAGGCGTTTAACGCTGAGAAAATCGACAGTAATTATGAGTCAACTTATCAACAGTATTTCCTATCTTGAGCTTATTGAATAGATGGTATCTCAATCTGTTGTGGCGTGTGGGAAGTCTGAGGATTACCACTTGTTCACTTCTGCTGAGCTGGTAATGTGCATCATTTTTGTTTTGTTTTGGATGTAGCCTGGATGCTCTGTTTTCCACTTGCTTCTATATCTGTTCTTGATAAAACTCATCATCTCATCTCATAATCGGAACCTCTTCTACCCCGTAAAACGAGGTGTAGAGGGACTTGATAAAACTCTTGGCCTCTTAATAACGTATGCTTGTATCAAGTTGAGGAAGCTTTCCCCCTTCCTTTGCCAATCTGCCAGCCTCTTCATTGCCAAGGCTTTTGCAGTGAAATGGGATCCACTGTATCACAACTCTTTTGAATTACTGACTGACTGTTTGACATCTTTCCCTCTAATAATTTACCCGTTCGTATTTTCAACTAGTCAAGTCCAACATTTGTTTTGTCTAGCTCTCTGTTTCTCAAATGGTGTGCTGCGTCACTGTAGTGTACCCTAAACACAGGCAGTTTGAGGAACACTTGTCTAGATTATATTTATAGCTAGTCATTGCTTGAACCACCATTTATTGACTTAATCGGCCACTCGCACTTTCCACCATTTTGTCTTCCACGCTTCCTGTCTACTTACTACCCTTCCCTTTTTCCGACCTCTTCTCATTCTCTCTTTCTGCTCGGTATCTCCCCCCCCCTTCCCCCGGCTTACACCTTTTTAATCCATATCATTAGGGTTCTTATTTTCAAAGTAAGATTTATGTTGAAGTGGGAGTTCTATTAGTCAGATCTTGCTGGTTTTCCTGCCAGATTTACTCGATCTGCGCATGCGATAAGCTATAAATTCTGGTCATATTGTTATAATGACCTCCGCCCCCCTTTCCTAAATTCACGCCTGTTTGAAGCCGTTGATGTTGCGGCGGTCGCTATGCAAATAATGACGCTGGAGAATGAATTTTTTTTTTTTTTTTTTGCTCATATATGTCAATCTGTTCTCAGTGGATGGTTTAATACGAGTGGTTGGTTTATGACGGGGTGGTGTTGTGTAGGGTGAGCGACAAGTTCTTATACACGTGATGAAAGTAGGCTTACACTGAGTAGTTGTGGTGAATGCTGTGGTTAGTGTAATAATTCTACTTCTTTGTACACTCTGTCATTTGCATTGATATTTTCAAAGAAAGCAGTAGTCAGCTTGGGGCTATTTGTAGGCCCATAGAGTTTTTCTAGGACTGGTACTGGTGTCGGCCATATGTGCCTTCTCTGATCATCATATATTGGGCATATTTGAAGCAGACGTTCAGGGCCAGAATTACACACATTGCCAGCTCCTATCTTTATCTCGTTGAATAGATCGTATAGTGTAGTGGTGACATGTCAAATTTGGGATATTATGACGGATTTGTCGGAGATCTGAAGCAACACATTAAAACAGTGTTTCTGGGTCGCTTTGCTTCATTTAATTTTTACAAAGAATACATTTACTAGAATGGCAATTCTCACTTTTGTTGTTATTATTATTTTTTTGTTTTGTTAGTTTTTTTAAATTAAATTTAATGCATTAATTTATTGTTTTTCCGCCTTGTACTAGAGACTACAGGGATGTGGTTTTACAGAAGAATGTTAAAAATACCATGGACAACTAAAATGAGTACTAAGGATGTCTTGCAAGAATCCCCACATCAGTCCTTTGCAGCAACAACAAATAAATAAATGAAATAAAATAAAAAATAGAACATTTCTAAGCGATTTCATGCATTCAACACACTCAAGCTGTACAAGAACCACGGGCCTTCAACAAGCTTATATCAATTATTCTTGTCGCGTGCCAGCATCACAAAGTCTTCACGTGTCTTCCTTTAACATTTTCATCTCTGCTTCCAGTTCTTATCTCCATGTGTGTGTGTGTGTGTGTGTGTGTTTTTGTGTTTTTTTGTGTGTGGCATACCTCTGCTTCTCTTGCTCCTGATAAAATTACCCCTGATATTTCTCCTGTTTCATGTGTGTGTGTGTGTGTGTATGTGTGTGTGTTTTACTCCCGATAATACTCCTGGTCCGAGTATGTGTGTTTGTTTGAGTATGTTGCCTCTGATATTGCTCCTGCTCCGAGTGTTAGTGTGACAGTGTGAGTGCGTTTCCTCTAATATCGCTCCTGTTTCCTCTAATATCGCTCCTGTTTCCTCTAACATCGCGTCTGTTTCCTCTAATATCGCTCCTGTTTCCTCTAATATCGCTCCGGTTTCCTCTAATTTCGCTCCTGTTTCCTCTAATATCGCTGCTGTTTCCTCTGTGTGTGGTTGTTTGTGTTTTGCTCCTGGTCAGTGGGTGTGTATGCGTTTCTGTGTTGCCCCTGATATTGCTCCTGTTCCCTGTGTGTGTATGTGTTTGTGTCTTGCCCCTGATATTGCTCCTGTTCCCTGTGTGTGGGTGTTTGTGTCTTGCCCCTGATATTGCTCCTGTTCCCTGTGTGTGTACGTGTTTGTGTCTTGCCCCTGATATTGCTCTGTTCCGTGTTTGTGTGAGAATTTTGTCGTTCCCGGGATATTGCTCCTGTTCCCTGTGTGTGTGTTTCGCCTCTGATATAGCTATGTTCCGGGTGTGTGTGGAAGTTTTGTGTTTCCCGGGATATTGCTCCTATTCCCTGTATGTATATGTGTTTGTATGTTGTCCATGATATTGCCACTATCCCGTGTGCGTGTGTGTTTTGCCCCTTAATATTACTCATGTTCCGCGTGGGTGAGAGTGTGTAAGTGTTTATGTGTTGCCCTTGATATCACTCTAGTTACATGTGTGTGTGTGTTGCCCCTGATATTACTCCTGTTCCGTGTGTGTGACTCTGTAGCCCCCTGATATTGCTCCTGTTACAGTAACCGCGTGTACACTAGTCTCGCTCAACTAATAATTATTTCTCCCAAGGCTGTTTTTCTAGACGATCTTCCTAGTTCTAATAACCCCTTCTATGTCTGACATTTCCATATTATTTTCATTAATCTGTCACTTAGCAATAGCCGTTTGATTATTCTGTCAGTGATTAGTCATAAACACGTCTTGGCTCCACCCACACGTCACGTTTAAACAAACCACTCCGTGCAGTCAGTGCTGCTGCTGGACCGTCCGCCTACTTGTTCGGTCAATCATAGGGCGGACACATTTGTTGATGTCCGGTTTGAAATGTAAAGTGAGATTCAACAGCAGTGTACATTTTTTATAACAAACTCAGTAGCCAGACTGCGCATACGTGAAAAGAGAACCACAGCAAAACACGATTAACAAATATTGAGATCCAAAGCAGAAAAACACATTTAGTGATGATTTTTCTTAACTTTGTCATTGTTTTAATGTTTGTGTTGGTCGGATGACTACAAGTTTCTTTGTTGCTTTCACCAACTCTTGTATGCCTACTTGTTTATCAGTTATTGTAACAATTTGTTCTTTAGCAAGACTTTCAATCAAATCAATTTTTTTTTTTATTTTTTTTTTCGTACGCCCGCTAATACTCGAGGCGAAATCTCAGGTTATTATTTTACGTCTAACCTGACATTGATTTTACGTGAGTATCCCTTTATTTCTTGTACAGAGACAGGTGTCCCTCGCCATTCAGGCAAATACTCGCCGATTTCGGAGGTACACATTGCAGCTGGGTCGGCTCAGGAGCCGCCAGTCCCTGGTCGACGACACTCCTTCAAATATCCTCGCCAGGTCTCGAGTTAATCCAGTCCAAATCCCGGTCGACGAAAAATCCTCAAATGCCGTCGCCCGGATTTGATCCTGTATCACCCGGTCGCCAGAGCGGTGTTGTAACCACTACGCTAGCGCGGCTCCCAATCAAATCAATGAATCAATACTCTTTAGCTGCCCATAGAGCACAGTACTCAGTAGCAACACTCTCAGCCTTCCCGTCCGGTGCCATCCGTCCAAGTTCTTGTCATCTCTTTATCCTCTGTCATGAACGTGTCCAGTTCTCTTCTCCGTGTGTTATTGATCTCCCTCTATTTATCTCAACCTGAATATTCCAACCAAATAAAAATGACAAAGTGTTGTCATGGACGTTTTTTTTTAATGTGTGTCCTATACAAAGCCAGCGTTTACTCTTCACCTCGTGTTCCACGTTGTTTTCTGGTTTTTTCCCATCAGTTCCACGTTGTTTGTCTGGCTTTTCCCCATCAGTTCCACGTTGTTTGTCTGGTTTTTTCCCATCAGTTCCACGTTGTTTGTCTGGCTTTTCCCCATCAGTTCCACGTTGTTTGTCTGGCTTTTTCCCATCAGTTCCACGTTGTTTGTCTAGTTTTTTCCCATCAGTTCCACGTTGTTTGTCTGGTTTTTTCTCATCAGTTTCACGTTGTTTGTCTGGTTTTTCCCCATCAGTTTCACGTTAGTCAATTTGTCATAACATTTGGGGTGACATTTGACCAAAAGCTTACATGGAATAAGCATATTAAAAGTGCAGAAGGAAAGGCTCGAAGACGACTGGGCATACTCAGAAAATTAGCAGGTACCAATTGGGGAGCAAATGATCGAACCCTATAGAAGATTTATAATGGAGTAGTAAGACCACTCTTAGTGTTCGGCTCAGTAGCATGGTCATCAGCTGTTAACTCACATCTGCAGTCGTTGGACAAGGTGCAAAATCAAGCTCTCGGGCTCATTACAGGAGCCATGCAAATTACGCCGATATCAGAGATGCAGAAAGCTACTAGATTACAGACACAGTCCTATAGAAGAGACTCAAAAAGCATGATCCAGATGGAAAAGTACAACAGTATGAAAGCAATACTAGATGATCTGGCATTGGGACGTCTAAAACGTAGCATCTTTGTCCATCGGGGAAAAAGACTTAAAAGACAGCATCAAGAAGACCTATCCATGAAGACAACACCGCTGAAGCCCACCCTGTACACTGTACCACGGGAACAGGCCAGCAGTACACTCCAAATTAATACATCAGTCAGTGGTCTCACAAGTGGATATGAGTATAATGATCTGCAAAAACGAACTGCTACATTGAGTATGATCCAAGAAAGCTATCCCGAACAATCATGGATACATGCCTACGCTGATGGATCAGCAACAAATGCTGTTAAGAATGGAGGCGCTGGTATCTTTATCTCATATCCTGACAACCACTATGAGACTAGGCATATTCCCACTGGTAAATTCTGTTCCAACAATACAGCTGAGGTTCAAGCTCTATAGCAAGCTGCAAATATGATTTATAACACCAACTCTGACTGCCACCAGGTAATCATCCTCACAGATGCACTGTCTGTACTGCAAGCTCTCAAGGGTGGTAAACTCCCGCTTCTGAGAAATGAACTAAGCAAGGTAGCTGCCAAAAAGTGAACCATACTTCAGTGGGTACCATCTCGTTGTGGTGTACCCGGAAATGAAAAGGCCGAAAAACTTGCAAAAAAGGGAGGAAAATGTGAACAACAAGATAATGAAATCACATAATTTGTGAAGAAGTGTCGTGGAATATTCTAATCCACATATATAAATTATTAGGTAAATATGAAGCCTAACAAATAAAATTAATAAAGAAAAGAGCAATGGTAAATAACAGTGCTGTCACAAAGAAGGTACTCGAAATCCCCCTTGTTTTCTGCTTCGTCTGCAAATTGTAACGCTTTCACGTTGATAGTAAAAGCCTACTGTATTATGACCCGCTTTCTTCAATGAAACGTGTGCTGTATTTCTTGGAAAAACATTGAGAGGCAGACTGCGTAATGACCTAAATTAATCCTAACATTAATTATACTGCGTTACCAAAACGAACGAACAGATGGACTAAAGGATAAAGAGAGAAGGGAGGGCTGAAAATCAGGAACGCATGCAACACGCGTCGCGCGATACACAAATGCTACCATCACGCGTGTAAGACTACATGCACTAACTTTTTTTCAGACGAACAGTGATAAAATACACTACCCTTCCCAGAGTTAGGTTTTAAAATCATAAAAAACGCTTATTAGAAAAGATAACATTAGATGGGTTTACGGTTGAAAACATAACAGTACCCAGACAGCACATCTTCGAAACAGGAGGTAGAAATTGCATATTTTGAACGCAGCCACGTAGCTCTTTTAAATTTGGATATTTGGGTTCCTTAGGGTTTGCTGACAAAGAATATGTAAAACGTTACGCAAATAGTCTAGGAATTAACAAGTTATAACCAAAATAAAATATTGGGGATGCCTGACAACACAAAATCATTTCTGCTCATAAAATTTTTTATAACGTGTTTGAAAAAAAACCTTACGTTACATAAATAGCCTACCATGTAAACTCCAAATTGATTGGAGCGCAACAAATGAAAAACT
Organism: Oreohelix idahoensis; assembly: GCA_024509875.1. Lineage (NCBI taxonomy): Eukaryota > Metazoa > Mollusca > Gastropoda > Stylommatophora > Oreohelicidae > Oreohelix > Oreohelix idahoensis. Next base: position 9,412 of record JAMPIV010013077.1, read on the forward strand.
AACCACGATTGGTCGGGCTATAAATACTATCTTGGTTGTTAGGGAGACGTAGAAAGGTAACATTTTTTCAAACACTTGTCGAAACGTGGCCTCATTGGCTAGACTCGCTGATATACTCACTTAGGAGCGTTAGTTCGAGACCACTAGTGCAAATAAGCTTGATAAAGCGACAGTGCGTTGAAGCCAGCTCACATTTTTGCTAAAATAAAAGCCTGGAACATAAGCAGATGGAAATTTGTGCCAGTAATTGTGCCAGAATTCATTGCTAATCAACGTATCTGTGTTTATTTCCATGAAATTGTGGTAAGCTTGAACCATTCAGTATCTTTTAATGAAAATTGAATGTAAATTGTTAATTTATGCCTGTATATATATATGTGTAGTTCAGTGGCAAACAAGAGATAAAGCCTATAATGCTCCAGCCTGAACAGAGGGTGTCGGAGGGAAGTAAAACGGCATGGAATGGCCAAATAGTACACTGACACCTGGATGATTGATTAGACAGACATAATGCTGGAAGTGCAGAGGCGTGGTAACCATTAAGGAGGTAAATACTGGTATAAAGTATTTCAGATGAAGCTGACAGTTGGCCTAACGCTCTGAACTCAATGTTTGTGTTGTATTGTGTTCAGTGTAGAACTAGAGTATCAATTAGTTATGAAGTAGAAGGTATATCCTTCTTGTTTTCAGGGACCGTGGTCTTGATGGTACTGAGCAGCACCTGGTCAGAGCTTTGCTGAATCCAGAGTCGGACAGCATACTCCTTGGTCCATTTAGCTATCAGTGAGGTGTCTCCAGAGCCCAGAGGAGAATTCGAGCAGAGGAGTCCTTTCCTGCCGCCATCACTCAAGATAAGCTGATTTGACCAGCTGAGCTCAACATTATGTCCCCTCATCTTGAAATGACTTTATAAAAATAACATTCAGAGGGGAATTTAATTGTCTTAATATCAGGAACTGAGAACATCTCCAATACTAGTCCCTAAAGACAAACTATTGAAGTCATGATGACAAATACCAACAGAGCTTGAACAAAACAAAACCAGTATTACCTCATTTTACTACTACACAACTGACACACATAGGATATTTGTAATAATATATGTCACTACTATATTCATATTGGTAAATTCTGTACATATAACTTGTAATTTAAATTGATTGTGATTCCTGGTTCCCTTGTAGTTGAATCAGGACACATATTCATTCATGCCAGTAATGAATACATATTGTTATTTGAAAAGTTATCAGTGACTCTTTTAAGATATCCTTGTAGAGTGTTATATGTATGTGAGTGTCACAGTGTTGTTAAGAGTAGTGGATTAAATTAAATTGTTTATCTGTCTGTTGTTGTGACTTACACTTCATCATACACATACCCTAGACACATAACGTAATCATCACACTATTCCAGAATAATTCTGACTGAGATATATAGATATGTGGTAGCAAGTAAGGTTATCTATAATACACTACTCTTAATAGATATAGATACCTTCACAGCTGATCTCAGTCAGTACACTAAGTCCCATATAAATATTTATAACATCCCACTTCACCACATATATTGGGGGCTCGTCCGGGATTGTGAATCTTTCCCTATTAAAAATATTGGGGGTAATTCACTTCAGGGAAAATAAGAATTAAAAGGTATCCTTGGGTGGAATTAAATAAGGTTGAGCTCACGGTGCCTGTGTTGTCCATTATATATATTTAGAATTTGAATTGTTGGTTAGACATTGTAGAAATTTACCTGATAGACAATGGCGGACCTGGCCAAGTTTCGATCTGCTGCTGTACAGACTGCAAAAGAGTTAGGATTAGATGGGCAAGTTATGGTTGCCTATGTCACTACGGAATGTGACAAATTTATTGAACGCGAAGAAAGAAGATTAGAAAAAGAGGCCGAAAGAAAGTTAGAGGCTGAAATTAAGAGGTTACAAGCTGAGGCTGAGGCTAAGAAATTGGAAGCAGAAAGAGAAGACAAAAGATTAGCTGCAGAAAGAGAAGAGAAAAGATTAGCTGCAGAAAGAGAAGAGAAGAAATTAGCTGCAGAAAGAGAAGAGAAGAGATTAGCTGCAGAGAGGGAAGCAGAAAAGGAGGAGAAAAGATTACAAAGGGAACATGAGTTACGACTAAGGGAGTTTGAGTTTCAAGGCCATGCTCCTGAAAATGGTGCCAGTCCCTTTGCCTCTGATGCTACGGTTACTCAGGGAGCCTCAACCTCAGCTATGAACTTTCATTTAGATCATTTTGTTGAGAAAGACGATGATATTGAGAGCTATATAAATAGATATGAACTATTAGCTACCACGTATGGGTTAGAGAGAGAAAGGTGGAGCTTAAAGTTATCTCAGGGACTTCGTGGGGCAGCTTATGAAGTTTTTGCAAAAATGAGCAGAGGTGATCAGGAAAATTATGACATGCTAAAGCAGGCTCTTTTGTTAAGGTATGAAAAGAATGCAGAGTTTTACAGGAAAAAATTTAGGAATGCTAAACTACTGTCAGGTGAAACCTATCACCAGTTCTCTGCACGAATAGAGACATACTTGGAGAAATGGACTTCTCTGGGGAAAACCCAAGATCTTAAGGAAATGGTCCTTATAGAGCAACTAAGAGAGTCCATGGCTCCAGACCTGAGAAAGTTTCTCATGGAACAAGGTGCTGAGAGGCTGGGTGAGTTGCTAAATGTTGCTGAAAGGTATCAAGCAGCTCAAGCAGAGGTAACAGGTAATAAAAAGAAACAAGTGGATAACTTTAGGGCACCACAGAACTTTAATAAATTTGATCCTAAGGATCAAAATAAAGGTAAGCACCAATTTGATAGGCCACGGTATGACAATAAAAATAAATTCCCACAATTCGATGAAAGGAAATATGATGAAAGAAAATCTTTCAACCAAGGAAAAAGGTGGTGTAAAAATTGTAAGATGAACAATCATGACACTGACCGTTGCAGAAGGAAACCTGTGTATATGGCAACCCTTCAGGTCAGGTCGACCTCAAGACAGGAGAAGGATATTATGTTAGATACCACTCCAGAAGAGATGAGGAAGGCACAGGCTGGGGATAAAACACTCAAGCCTTGTTTCAGAAAATTGTCAACTTGTCATACAACTCCAGGCAAGGGAGATTTTTATATGAAAAACAAGTTGATGTATAGGAAGACTGGAGCTAGATCCAATGGTCACGGACAGCTGGTTCTTCCAAAAAGATATAGGACAGACTTAATAAGGAGCCTACATGTGAAACCAGATGGGGACCATGAGAAGATAGGTACCATCATTCAAAAGGTGGCTCACAATTATTATTGGCCCAAAGCAAGATGGGACATTGAGAATTTTGTAGAAAGGTGTAGCATAGCACATGAGGGAACACCCACAAGTGGGAACATGGATCAGGACCTGGACACGCCATGGGGCAAAATCAGGCCTGACAATAAAAAGAAAAATAGATTTGATAAAGTGGACCAAATGGAATGGGAAGCCCCTTTTCACGGACAAGCTTCACTTAACTGTTTTACAATGGCCACTATGCGGAGAGTGCAAAAGGATGTCTTACCCCAGGATAAGCCGAAAATCCCTCAATCGGACTTAAACAAACTGGAGGAAGAGGATGTAGCGAGGAAATCTCTCATCAAGAATTTTAAGTGGGGAGAAAGCCCCCAAAGAAAAATTGGTAGCGGTCGTTTTGTGAATGATAATTCTGGGAGGAAAAATCATCACTATAAAGCTTCGAGTGGAAGAGACCATACCGGTGCATGGACAAATAGGTCCACACAATTAAAGGTCCATATGTAGCTATGTTAAGAACGTGGACTGATGAAAAGGCAGAGGAAAACATTACATCTTCATACCAATATGTGAATGAGCTGACCACTCGGTTAAAAACTGGCTGGAAACTTGCCAATGAAAATTTGAAACAAGCCAGGAAGAAACATGCTGCCTATTATAACAGGAAGGCGAAAGACAGAAATTTGGCTGTGGGAGAGAAGGTACTGCTTCTTTTGCCTGGGAGTCAGAATAAGTTACAAATTGGATGGCAGGGTCCATATACAGTTTTAGAGAAGGTATCTAGAACAAATTATAAGATAGATAAGAAGGGGAAAGAAAAAATCTATCATGTGAATCTCCTGAAGAAATATTTGGAAAGAGAACATCAGGAAGAGACACACTTGTTGACCTTGTCCATCGCCATGGAGATGAAAAAGGAACCACTTTCCTCATTTGAATATCCATTACACCCCTGTGAGACAGCAGCACAGGTGAAAATCAGTACACATTTAACGAAAACTCAGAAAGAGAGAGTGCAACAGGTTCTAAATAATCATGCAGAGGTGTTAACAGACCGACCAGGGCATACAAACCTATTGGAATATGATATGAAACTAATAGACTCCACACCTGTCTGTATGAAACCATATTCGATTCCGTTTGCTAAGGAGAAAGCTTTGAAGGAAGAGATAGACTATCTATTGAAGGAAGGAATTATTTCGCACAGTGAGTCTTCGTATAGTTCCGGTGTTGTACTCTTAAGGAAGCCCTCTGGAGAACATAGACTCTGTATAGATTACAGGAGACTGAATGCTATTACAGAAGGACAGGTGGATCCATTGCCGGATACAAATCAGCTGTTTGCCAGACTAAATAAAGCTAAATATTTCTCAAAAGTGGATCTGAGTAAAGGATACTATCAGATTCCAGTAAAGCCTGAGGTTAGACCATACCTAGCTTTTAGTACCTCAGAAGGACACTATGAGTTTAATAGATTGCCATTTGGATTGAAGAATGCGCCTAGTGTCTTCTCTAGAATGATGAGAAAATTATTGGATCCTCTGAATAATCCCTGTATAACAAATTTTATGGATGATATCCTTATAGCAACAGAAACATTTGAGGAACACATTGACTCTCTGAACATGCTGTTTGATCGACTTAGGGAGGCAAATTTAACAGCCCGACCAACCAAATGTTGCGTTGGATGTAAAGAATTGGAATTTTTGGGACACACAGTTTATCAGGGAAACATGACCCCTGACCCAAAGAATTTAGAGAAACTACAGAAAGCCCCGAGACCACAAACCAAGAAGGACGTGAGATCCTTTGTCTCATTATGTGGTTTCTACCAGAAGTATATCAAAAACTTTAATTCCATATGTGCACCGTTAACTGAATTGACACGTAAAGGACATCCAGATCGCATTACATGGACACCACAATGTGAAATGACTTACCAAGAATTGAAGGAAAAGCTCACAAGTAAACCCATTTTGAAATTACCTGACTTAAGTCAAGAATTCATAGTAAGGACGGATGCAAGTAATATTGGGTAGGTGCAACTCTACTACAGAAATCAGATGCATTGGATGGGGAATTAAGCCCAGTGGCATATGCTAGCAGAAAGTTGAATAAAGCTGAAATCAACTACTCAACTAGCGAAAAAGAATGTCTTGCAGTAATATGGGCGATAAAGAAATTCAATATTTATCTATATGGGAAGGCATTTAAGTTGCAAACAGACCACAAACCGTTATCGTTTCTAGCACAGGCTAAGCATGAGAACTCCAGGTTACTCCGATGGTCTTTACTTTTGGCTCCATATAATTTTAGCATTGAGTATATATCTGGAAAAACCAATTTGGGAGCGGATTTTTTAAGCCGCCATCCGTGTGATGAGAATCACCGTAAACCCCAGAACTAATAATAAATTTCTCTATGTGTATATAGAATAAAGGACTGACATATAATGTCTGTTTTAAGAGGGGAGGTGTCGTGGAATATTCTAATCCACATATATAAATTATTAGGTAAATATGAAGCCTAACAAATAAAATTAATAAAGAAAAGAGCAATGGTAAATAACAGTGCTGTCACAAAGAAGGTACTCGAAATCCCCCTTGTTTTCTGCTTCGTCTGCAAATTGTAACGCTTTCACGTTGATAGTAAAAGCTTACTGTATTATACCCGCTTTCTTCAATGAAACGTGTGCTGTATTTCTTGGAAAAACATTGAGAGGCAGACTGCGTAATGACCTAAATTAATCCTAACATTAATTATACTGCGTTACCAAAACGAACGAACAGATGGACTAAAGGATAAAGAGAGAAGGGAGGGCTGAAAATCAGGAACGCATGCAACACGCGTCGCGCGATACACAAATGCTGCCATCACGCGTGTAAGACTACATGCACTAACTTTTTTTCAGACGAACAGTGATAAAATACACTACCCTTCCCAGAGTTAGGTTTTAAAATCATAAAAAAAACGCTTATTAGGAAAGATAACAATAGATGGGTTTACGGTTGAAAACATAACAGTACCCAGACAGCACATCTTCGAAACAGGAGGTAGAAAATACATATTTTGAACGCAGCCACGTAGCTCTTTTAAATTTGGATATTTGGGTTCCTTAGGGTTTGCTGACAAAGAATATGTAAAACGTTACGCAAATAGTCTAGGAATTAACAAGTTATAACCAAAATAAAATATTGGGGATGCCTGACAACACAAAATCATTTCTGCTCATAAAATTTTTTTATAACGTGTTTGAAAAAAAACCTTACGTTACATAAATAGCCTACCATGTAAACTCCAAATTGATTGGAGCGCAACAAATGAAAAACTAACCACGATTGGTCGGGCTATAAATACTATCTTGGTTGTTAGGGAGACGTAGAAAGGTAACATTTTTTCAAACACTTGTCGAAACGTGGCCTCATTGGCTAGACTCGCTGATATACTCACTTAGGAGCGTTAGTTCGAGACCACTAGTGCAAATAAGCTTGATAAAGCGACAGTGCGTTGAAGCCAGCTCACATTTTTGCTAAAATAAAAGCCTGGAACATAAGCAGATGGAAATTTGTGCCAGTAATTGTGCCAGAATTCATTGCTAATCAACGTATCTGTGTTTATTTCCATGAAATTGTGGTAAGCTTGAACCATTCAGTATCTTTTAATGAAAATTGAATGTAAATTGTTAATTTATGCCTGTATATATATGTGTAGTTCAGTGGCAAACAAGAGATAAAGCCTATAATGCTCCAGCCTGAACAGAGGGTGTCGGAGGGAAGTAAAACGGCATGGAATGGCCAAATAGTACACTGACACCTGGATGATTGATTAGACAGAAATAATGCTGGAAGTGCAGAGGCGTGGTAACCATTAAGGAGGTAAATACTGGTATAAAGTATTTCAGATGAAGCTGACAGTTGGCCTAACGCTCTGAACTCAATGTTTGTGTTGTATTGTGCTCAGTGTAGAACTAGAGTATCAATTAGTTATGAAGTAGAAGGTATATCCTTCTTGTTTTCAGGGACCGTGGTCTTGATGGTACTGAGCAGCACCTGGTCAGAGCTTTGCTGAATCCAGAGTCGGACAGCATACTCCTTGGTCCATTTAGCTATCAGTGAGGTGTCTCCAGAGCCCAGAGGAGAATTCGAGCAGAGGAGTCCTTTCCTGCCGCCATCACTCAAGATAAGCTGATTTGACCAGCTGAGCTCAACATTATGTCCCCTCATCTTGAAATGACTTTATAAAAATAACATTCAGAGGGGAATTTAATTGTCTTAATATCAGGAACTGAGAACATCTCCAATACTAGTCCCTAAAGACAAACTATTGAAGTCATGATGACAAATACCAACAGAGCTTGAACAAAACAAAACCAGTATTACCTCATTTTACTACTACACAACTGACACACATAGGATATTTGTAATAATATATGTCACTACTATATTCATATTGGTAAATTCTGTACATATAACTTGTAATTTAAATTGATTGTGATTCCTGGTTCCCTTGTAGTTGAATCAGGACACATATTCATTCATGCCAGTAATGAATACATATTGTTATTTGAAAAGTTATCAGTGACTCTTTTAAGATATCCTTGTAGAGTGTTATATGTATGTGAGTGTCACAGTGTTGTTAAGAGTAGTGGATTAAATTAAATTGTTTATCTGTCTGTTGTTGTGACTTACACTTCATCATACACATACCCTAGACACATAACGTAGTCATCACACTATTCCAGAATAATTCTGACTGAGATATATAGATATGTGGTAGCAAGTAAGGTTATCTATAATACACTACTCTTAATAGATATAGATACCTTCACAGCTGATCTCAGTCAGTACACTAAGTCCCATATAAATATTTATAACATCCCACTTCACCACAAGAAGCTACGACTGTCTGCTTCACCACCGTGCACATGTGTATTAAACGAACAAACTGCTGAGCATGTTCTACAGGATTGTCCTCTGTACGACCAGTTAAGAAAGATATACTGGCCCAATGATTCAACACTAAACTCAAAGCTGTATGGAGCTAAAGAGGAACTCCAGACAACGGTCGAGTTCATCATGAGAACTCATCTGACGGGTGTAAACATCAAAGATGCGATCACCAGAAGAAGAAGAAGTCATAACATTTCAATCCTTCTATTCTTTTATTCTGCGCAAACAGCCATTTATGAAAGTATGTATCTTTCTGTTTGTCACTGTTGTTGTTCTCAGTCGGTATCTTTCTGTTTGTCACTGTTGTTGTTCTCAGTCGGTATCTTTCTGTTTGTCACTGTTGTTGTTCTCAGTCGGTATCTTTCTGTTTGTCACTTTTGTTGTCCTCAGTCGTTATCTTTATTTTTGTCACTTTTGTTGTTCTCAGTCGGTATCTTTATTTTTGTCACTTTTGTTGTTCTCAGTCGGTATCTTTCTGTTTGTCACTGTTGTTGTTCTCAGTCGCTAACTTTCTGATAGTCACTTTTGTTGTTCTCAGTCAGTATCTTTCTGATTGTCACTTTTATTGTTCTCAGTCGATATCTTTATGTTTGTCACTTTTCTTGTTCTCAGTCGGTATCTTTCTGTTTGTCACTTTTGTTGTTCTCAGTCGGTATCTTTCTGTTTGTCACTTTTGTTGTTCTAAGTCGGTATCTTTCTGATTGTCACTTTTGTTCTTCTCAGACGGTATCTTTGTGTTTGTCACTTTTGTTGTTCTCAGTCGGTATCTTTCTGTTTGTCACTTTTGTTGTTCTTAGTCGGTATCTTTCTGTTTGTCACTATTGTTGTTCTCAGTCGGTATCTTTCTGATTGTCACTTTTGTTGTTCTCAGTCGGTATCTTTCTGTTTGTCACTGTTGTTGTTCTCAGTCGGTATCTTTGTGGTTGTCACTTTTGTTGTTCTCAGTCGGTATCTTTCTGTTTATCACTTTTGTTGTTCTCAGTCGGTATCTTTTTGTTTGTCACTTTTGTTGTTCTCAGTCGGTATCTTTCTGTTTGTCATTTTTGTTGTTCTCAGTCGGCATCTTTCTGTTTGTCACTTTTGTTGTTCTCAGTCGGTATATTTCTGGTTGTCACTTTTGTTGTTCTCAGTCGGTATCTTTCTGTTTATCACTTTTGTTGTTCTCAGTCGGTATCTTTTTGTTTGTCACTTTTGTTGTTCTCAGTCGGTATCTTTCTGGTTGTCATTTTTGTTGTCCTCAGTCGGTATCTTTCTGGTTGTCACTTTTGTTGTTCTCAGTCGGTATCTTTCTGGTTGTCACGTTTGCTGTTCTCAGTCGGTATGTTTTTGGTTGTCATTTTTGTTGTTTTCAGTCGGTATGTTTTTGGTTGTCACTTTTGTTGTTCTCAGTCGGTATCTTTCTGTTTGTCACTTTTGTTGTTCTCAGTCGGTATCTTTCTGTTTGTCACTTTTGTTGTTCTCAGTCGGTATCTTTCTGGTTGTCACTTTTGTTGTTCTCAGTCGGTATCTTTCTGTTTGTCACTTTTGTTGTTCTCAGTCGGTATCTTTCTGATTGTCACTTTTGTTGTTCTCAGTCGGTATCTTTCTGTTTGTCACTGTTGTTGTTCTCAGTCGGTATCTTTGTGGTTGTCACTTTTGTTGTTCTCAGTCGGTATGTTTTTGGTTGTCATTTTTGTTGTTCTCAGTCGGTATGTTTTTGGTTGTCACGTTTGCTGTTCTCAGTCAGTATATTTCTGTTTGTCACTTTTGTTGTTCTCAGTCGGTATCTTTCTGGTTGTCATTTTTGTTGTCCTCAGTCGGTATCTTTCTGGTTGTCACTTTTGTTGTTCTCAGTCGGTATCTTTCTGGTTGTCACGTTTGCTCTTCTCAGTCGGTATGTTTTTGGTTGTCATTTTTGTTGTTCTCAGTCGGTATGTTTTTGGTTGTCACTTTTGTTGTTCTCAGTCGGTATCTTTCTGTTTGTCACTTTTGTTGTTCTCAGTCGGTATCTTTCTGGTCGTCACGTTTGCTGTTCTCAGTCGGTATGTTTTTGGTTGTCACTTTTGTTGTTCTCAGTCGGTATCTTTCTAGTTATCCGTTTGTTGTTCTTCAAACGTTTTGGTTAAACAGTTTTTTGGTTTTTGTGTGCGTTAGTATTGTATCATGTTATCATTTTATATTTTTTTGTTTTCTCCAGACGATCTTAATTACATGTTTACTTTGTTTCAGTAAGCCCTCTCTCTCTCTCTCTCTTTCTCTTTCTCTCTCTCGCTCCTTCTCTCTTTTTCTCTTCTCACTTTCTCTTTTGTGTTTAATCACTGACACGTGGTTGATTCAGTTTTGTGCTCCTACAATCATGTTTCGAAGGT